>JBBPQV010000326.1:0-24719 GCA_038092675.1 Boletus rufocinnamomeus
CTGCGGACGTACCATCAACTCATTCCCGAGCGCCGACAACGGTCTCAGCGATCGACATGAAACCGACATCTTGCTCGCGTTTCACCTCCCAATTTCGGCGAATGCGGGGGGATCATCACTTGGCAACGCATACAGGCGGTGATGGGAGCAAGATGATCTTGTACCTCTACAGAAGAGCAAAATTTGGGCGCTTGTGAGTCTCATTTCCTGCCAAAATCCCTGTCGATCATCATATCGGCGATGGGAATTAGCCGGGACCCTGGTGACTGCAAACCCTCCAGATGCATAGTGTATATTCCTCATAATGCATGGCGTCAACTTGCCAGTCACAACTGTATGCATTATGGCCGATTATGCTGTAGCTGACTCAACAGGTAAAACTACACTGCCCTAGAACGTCCCCAGTTACGCAGTCCTCCGACCTTTGTTGACCAAATTTCAATCGACATCGGGCTTGGTCGAGATGTTGACCGGCCTTTTGCGATGGCTCAGCAAATCACACTCAGTGTTTCCTATCGAATCCCAACCCTGGGATGACAGGAATCCATACCGGCCAGTTCCGGCATACCGCACGGGAATGAGCAAACGCTGCTGGGAACCCGAAACTTTGGGCCCTGATAGCTCGGCTGGTCCGTGGGATCACACCTCATCGCACGACCGATGGCTCTCGCTAATAAGAAACCTCCTCCCCACCTACCATCCTTTCGTCGGGTCGCGTCCAGCATACCCCTCGTGGTCACTGCTTTAGCCCACTCCCTTTGATGGATAAAGTTGGCAGTTCACCTGAACCGCCCTAGAAGGGCGGCGGTCGGGGCAGGGGTTAACCCCTGACAAGAACCTTGGCAGGCTCGAAACCGGACGCTCTGTACCGCCCCTTTATCTGATGCGCGTACTGTACGGGACATCTGATGGGCGCAGTAAACAGGATTGACAGCCCAGGTCGTCTTCTCGTAGCACACCGACTTACTTCTAGGGTCGCGCGAGTCCCAACTTTCAAGTAACACATCCAGTTCATGCCAACATGCAATGTAAATATTGTAAGATCCATAGATATAATACACTCAATCGCTCGTAACCGCCATATCCTTGACTATGATCAATGTCGAGACTCGTCATGTGTGCAAAACAAAGTGAAAGAGTAAAGAAACCTGTGTCATGACAGTCGAAAAGTTCAGATAGAAAGAGATGAGAGGTATTTTATGAAAAGCACAAGAGAGAAAATCACTTGGAAAAATCACTTGCTTGGATTCCTGGCACCGTTACGGTCCCGAACTCGCACCTTCCCCACTCCCCCGTCTCGTTGGCTCTTCCTCATAAGGATACGCATGCCCGACTCGACCCCTTCGAAGATTCCATCTCAACATATAATCCTCAAACGCGTTGTCCTCATCGACAGGAATCCGATCCGTCATACCCGTAGGCCGAGGTTGCGACACAGACACCGAAGAAGAAGACGACGACGACGAACGCGACGCCTCCACATTAAACAGCGTCTCGTACATGCGCGAACTTCTCCAATCCCTCGGGGACTCTGTCGAATTCGAAATCACCACCGTCGACGGGTGTCCGTGTCCGTGCGCATCGAAACTCGACTGTTGTGGTGGTGGTGGCGGCGGCGGCGCGGAGCCACTTGCACCAGTAAACGTGCCAGCAGACGGCGGCACGAACGGAAATATGGTCTCTCTCCGCTGCATCGTCGGTGCGTCGAGGAACAACGACCCGGACCCGGATCCTGACCCGGGGCCTCCGCTCATGCCCGCCATCGAACGACGACCACCCGCCCCGTGCCCAGCACCGACTTCGTCAACGACCATATTCGTGCTCGAGTTGGTGCTCATGCTCGAATCCGACCCTTGTCCACGCAACACCGACACGAACCCAAACGGACGCACACCAGGCCCGTCCGTCCCGCCCATTGCAACGCCAGCTGTCGGACGAGACGAGGACAAGCCAGGTTGATTCGCAGGGGGTGCGCGGAGATGGTAATGCAGTTCGTGTGGGGGAGGGAGCGGTATATACACATCGGGATAATCGTGCACATGTGGTGGCAGCTGTGGCTGGGGTGGGTGTTGTTGTTGCTGCTGAGCTCGTAGACGCTCCAGAAATACGGTCCGCGCATCTCGTGTTGGTGGGGGGACTTGAGGTGAGGGAGACGACCACGGTTCTGCAGTCGTGTCTCTTCCATCGTTCATCAGCCGGTCGAACACGGTCACCTGAAATGCCACTGGCCTCCCATTGTTCGGGTGTGTATTTGTATGCAGGGGCCTGCCGCTCAGACCATTTCCGGAACTGGAATTGTTCGTGCCATGATTCGTCTCAGATGGACCAGAAGGGTCACGGTGTGGACGTCTTCGTGCAGGCGCGGGCTTGGGAGACGCCTTGACTTTTTCGCGACATACGGGGCAGGTATTGGCTGTCCTCAACCATTGCTGTACGTGGACAACGTCATTAAACAACCCCATGAAGAAAGCAAATCATCAATGACACCCACCTCCAAGCAATTCTTGTGCAACCAGTGTGGACACTCTATTAGCTTCATGACGGTATCCAAAGGCGCGTACTATCCAAAAAGAGTGACCTCAGCCGATGTGCCGAGAGAGAGAGAGAGAATGAAGCGATTGTACTCACGTCGTCCAAGCAGATAGGACACCTCGTCTCACTGTCATCCTTTTTCCAATCCTTGAATGTTCCAGTCGGAAGGGTTGCGAGCACGTCCTCTGGCGTCGCTTTAGAACGAACCTCGCCCAACATGCTCGACAACGATAACAGCGCCTCGTATGAATCATCAAACAACTCGTCCGGCTAAAGAGACGACCATGAGCGCCATCCACGCAGAGATGGGATCGAGGATAACTGCGTACCACATAATCCCCAAGATTTCCTCTCCTCCCAATCGCAGCTCTCAACATACCAGGTCTAAAGACTCGCATACCCTCGCCACCCCTATCCAATTGTAACCTCTGTCGAAGTGTCCGCAAACGCGATCGCTGTTCCTCTACACGACTGGCCACCTCGGCGATCTCGGCCCGCGCAGAACCGTTTACTGGCGGCGGCGGGGCTAATGCGGTGCGGGGACCAGACGAAGCACGCCAGGGCGCATCTCGCGTGATCACCGGAGGCTCCGCAGCACCGGCGTTCAGAGTCCAATGTGGTCGAGACTCTTGCTCAAGCGCATTTGCACTCCCAAAGACCGACGTCCTTCGATGTTGCTCCGCCACTTGCGGACGAGCCCCAGCCGGGCGGGAAGGTGATCGTTGTCGCGATGGCGATGACACGTCCATGGTATTCGAGGACGACTGGGGATTCGCAAGTCGCGCAAGGCGGGAACGGATGGAACCTCCCAACCCGAGTGAACTCCTCCTGTTTTCTCCCACCTCGGTCCCGGAACGACTTCCATTCCCATTCCCGCTTCCACTCGCACTCCGAGGTCCACCTACGACATCGTTCCGCTCATTTCGGGAAACGGCACTCGAACCTGATGCCGGTGCATGATTTTGGTTAGGCGGATGCTGTGAGTGGTATGGCTGCCCGGCCCCGGCTGACGCATTTCGTCGCCCGTCCTCGTGTGAACGATAGAAGCTCTCGAGGATCCTCGCTGGCAGGAACCGGTCGCGCTCTGTTCTTTCCGGAGGTGCGGGCCGATTGTTGTTCTCGTATGAGGTTGGTCTCGTTGATCCAGAAGATGCTTGTGGTATGGGCCGAGTGAACATCGTCGAGTTTCGGTTGGGAGGTTGTGAGCGTCCTTGATTGTCGTAAGTGATAACACTGCCTCTACGCAAAACAGATAAGCTGGGTCGAAGATTGAAGTTGCGAGGCGGTGGAGAATAGTTGGGAGGAGGAGTACGGCTAGAAGCAATGTGGAGTCAGCGTGCTGGAGTACTGCCACGCCGCAGGTATCTTACCCAGCATAAGGATGTGGCCGAGACCATTCTGGGGAGGGTGGACGCTACATATGCGGGAATTGCTGTCAGACCTGTGTCACTATCGTGCAAAGATTACGTACCGTGCGCACGAAGTCATCCAAATCCATCTCGCTTCCACTGTCCTCCAAACCGAGTCGTGAAGTAGCGCGAGATCCCCCAGTGGTCACAGAGGGTATCACAGGTCCAGTCGAGGAGAGTGAAGCCTGGTCCACTTCTGCATTCCTCCTCAGCGAGTCTCTGAACAGCCCAGATTGGAAAGACGACAGATTCAGGTTGGTGTACGAATACTGTTGACCATTGTTCGTCATCGTGGTCGTCGCGGTCGTCGCGGTCACATTCGGAGTCGTAGTGTTTGGCCCAGCCCCAAGCTGACCCAAAGACTGGCGAGGTGGCCCCGACGATGTGGACACAGGAGGATGGGAAGATTCCTCTCTCGCAGAGCTCGTCGAGGCCAGGCTCAACCCGGAAGCAAAACCCCTGCTTCGGACATCCTGACTCAACCGCTCTCTCTGGCGTTCGCGCTCCCTCTCCCTCTCCCATTCCCACACTCTTTCTCGCTGTCGTTCCCGATCTAGCTGCCTTTCCCGCTCTCGTTCTCGTTCTCGCTGTTGTCTTTCTCGTTCCGCCACCCTCGATGCATCCCAGTCAAGTAGCCAAGCCTCGGCCCCTTCCTCCCTCGCGATCCTCTGCGTCTCCGCAAACAACTCCGAGAAAGAACGCTGAAGCGACGTCGACGTCACCGGCTCTGCCCTGTTCGTCGTCGACAGCGGCGCACGCGTAGCGCCAAACGGGGGGAAATGCGAACTTGTTCCAGTCCCTGACACACTCTCCACACTCGGACTCGGCGGCACTGGCGATCCAGCACCTAGATCACGACCACTCTCACGCTCACGTTCGCCTCGGGAGCTGCCTGACCACCGACTGTCCGACTCGTCATCTGCATCGAAGCTTGATCGACGCAGCCGTGCACGGAACCGCTCCAGAGCAAGGGCGTGTCGTCGCTCAGATGCACTTTCGGACATGAGGGAGTTGGAGGATGGAATAGATGTCCACGAGGAGGAGTGGAGGCGGGTGTGGAAGTCCTGTGAAGGGTCTCGGTTGCCATTGACCGCGGTCGAGATGGGTGCAGGACCCCTCGACCCCTCGTTGTGGTTTCCGGGTGCATATGGGGGCACGGGCTCTGTGTCAGAAGTATTACTCAGTTTGCAAACACAAACTTTCAATTGGGGTATACGCACCTGAGATAGAGGTATATCGGGATGCAGCAGGTTCCCGGACGGGCGATAACCTGTTTCGATCCTGAGAGGATTCGCCAATGTTGAAGACATCGAATACAGAGGGAAC
The DNA here is from genome assembly GCA_038092675.1 of Boletus rufocinnamomeus. Classification (NCBI taxonomy): domain Eukaryota; kingdom Fungi; phylum Basidiomycota; class Agaricomycetes; order Boletales; family Boletaceae; genus Boletus; species Boletus rufocinnamomeus. The sequence goes on from JBBPQV010000326.1 coordinate 5,268, forward strand.
AGATTCCCGCTCTACAGAGTGCTCCCGTATGACTCTAACACGGTCACCAAGCCGAGTGTGTGACGATAATCCTGCTGCTCAAGGGTGAGTAAATATCTGAGTGCCAAGAAACGAATACGTTACGTGGTTGCTCGCTTAAATGATCTTCCAGACGAGGCGAGATATTACGGTCCTGACTCGGAAATGGACTATCGACGCCCCTTCTGTGCGATCGGCCATTGACTGGCTCCCTATCACCATATGGCGTGCGATACCTGAGTAAGATATCATCAGTGACAATAGATGGTGTTGACGACGAAGGATCGGGGGGAAACACCAGCGGGGACAAGCTCCTGCGTACGTGTCTTATGTGGGAAGCGGAAGGGGCTGCGGATGACTCGACAGAGATTGACGATCTGGAGCCCGCTCGTGTGGTAGTTTCGCCGGACGAGGGTCGCATGAAGGCAGGGGTAGAACTCGAAGGGATCGCATCTCCCACGCGCTCATGCGCGGCAAGCGATGAGGAACCACCAACAGGGCGATAAGAGGGATAGGGTGGATATCGAGGGACATTACCATACGTGGGAGAGAACGATGCAGAAGGGATACTACCGGATGCAGTTGAGGTTGCTACCGTCACATTACCACTATCTGAAAAGGATGGAACAAGGGAGAAGCGTTAATTAGTTCCGGCTGGTCTAGATGTGTGGCGTACTAACCGTCGGAAGATGTAAAGGTGGATAATGAATTGAGCGTTTCGCTAGGTGCAACAGCCACAGCGGATGAGGCAGAGTCTGTAGTAGTGGAAGGAAGTGGGCCGGGACTACTATTAGAAAGAAAATTTGATGAATTAGAATGCCAGTGGTCATTTGAAGGGGCAGGATCTCCGTCAACGGAAGGACCCAGGGGTGGCAGTGGTGGGGAACGTGTGGCTGCGAGGGAAGTACGGAGAGCCGCGATTTGGCGGTCAAACTCTGCGAAACGTTGTAGAGAAGTGCGAAGGGTATCTTCTGGAGTCGGAGGAGTGGGAACATGGGTGCGCTGAGGTTGGGTGGATGGAATTGGAAGATGCAAATCAGACATGTGGACATCCTGGGTGGTAGCGAAGGGAGGCGATGAGGCCACAGGATGGATTGGACAATCTACCGCACTCGCAGGCAGCGCAGACGGACCATCGGAGGAGATATCGCTGCGTGAGCTGGACTGTGCGGTATTGTAGCCACTGGAGGACGACGGAATGGAAGAGTCATCTGTACTGGTAGAACTTGTACTTCGAGCTCTCTTATTTCTTGTCTCTGGGTTGTGTGGACCGTTCGATGAAGTTGTGGTGGAAAAGCAATTATTATTGGACGAGGACGAGGTGCCACTGGCGGTGGGCTGGATGGGCATGGAGTTGTGAGGATCTGAATCATACCCGCCACACTCCTCGAACGGGCGCTTTCCATGCGAGTGCAGATTGACACGGTGCAGATGAGGCGGCGGATGGTAGCTCGAGGACGACATCTAGTAGACCCGCGCGGTCGATGGTGGTGGAAGAGAAAGAAAAAGAAACAACGTTGCAACTGATTTTTTTTTTCAACTTCACTAATTGTCGCCGGGGAAGAATGAAGGGGCGCTGGTGGGCTCCGAGTTGGCTGCGCGGTTCTTAGCAGTTCGCTCCCACTGCCACCACTCAGTGAGTTGGTAAGACCCGGTCATCGGCTGGCTAATTGATTCAAACTAGAACCGCCCAGATTTATTTCGCAGCACTCTCTTGATGGACTCAGCAGTGCGGCCAGATGCCTGAGAATCCGCGCTCGCCCTGCGAGAATCTCACTGGTACCTATGCTACATGTGGACATCACGCTGAACATGCCGTGCGCCATGTTGGGCATGCACATGTTCCACTGTGGTGGCTAAGACTATAAACAGTGTCCGACGCCGTGCGAGGCGACAGTGGGGAGGGAGGTGCTGGCACTGCCCAGATCTCACTCGGTCTCACCGGCACCGTCCATGCTGGTAGACAAACCTCGGCTTTCCCCTTTTGCATCTGCCCTACGGCATCTTCGAGCGACTCTCTCATCCTCTGCGAAACGTCATCAGCAAGCTTTTCGTCGTTGGTGCCGATCGACTCACTCTCAAACACCACACGGACGTGCAGCTACATATGCATCCCAGCGCAGCTGCCAACACCGACGCCACCATGACGCCTGCGCCCAGGTCGTTTTCCCTTCCGAGTGTCCACGTAGTGGTATTAACCACCACACCCCCACTCTCATTGTGCCCCTGAATGCCAGATTTCATGCCGATTCCTGTGGTCGTATCCCCAACCGAGTCCACTGTGAACAGCCGGACAATACCATGTCGATATGATCCGACCAGCATTTCGAGCCGAAACCCAACTCACCCTGCACGTTCGGAACCAAAACCCATCTCGCTCCGCTCACAACTGGAGGTTCTACTCCTATCACAGTCGGGCTTGCGTTCGATGTCTCAACAGGTCTTGTCCCTGTCGGTGAGGGTACCTCGTCAGAACCCACGTTTTGCACTCTAGTCAACACCCCGTGGAAATGGCGCGCGACATCGGCATTTTAGTGTTCCTTCAACCTGTCAACGCCGCATGCCACGTACAATCTAGCGTCTGTGCGTGCACTCTCCGTCGGCCGTGACCTCTCGGTGACCAAATTTGTCTTGTCCCCGAGCCCACATATCTCCGTCGGCATCGGTCTCCTAGCGTGGTCCGACGTCATTTCGGAAATCGGTGCAGCAGACGTCGCCGCGAGTCCAGTAATGGCGAGAATGGACGCCGATAGCCGAAGTACTCGCATGGTGATGAGTCGGCGTGGATGACAATGCGTCGATGTCTCGTTGCAATCCCGGAGTTGCGTTGTCAGGGTTCGCTCGTGGGCTTCAAGAGTCCTTCCACCGGTTCTCTATGTCTATTAAACCTCGATGACGCAGATGCTTGGGACTAGGTGTATGTGCATGGCAGCTAGCTCGTGTACTGGTATGGCGCCACACTACTAACAGTTTCATTCACGCGTGTCAAATTTCATACAGGAAATTCGGCGTCGTCCGATCCGATTATGTATAGACCACCGGCCCATTTGACCAAAACACTCTTACACTACGACATGCAATACATACTCTCATATCGATATCACCACCATTCAAGGAAAGGAACCGACGAACTTACGCATCCACATCACATTGACCGCAGCCCCGGATCTTTCGCGATGGCTACCAACCCCGGCGTTGGCGTCTGGGAGAAGCTGTACGGCGCACGGCATCATCTGATCAAGAATACCCTCGTACTATTCTACGTGATCCTTCTCAGCTCGATATGCCGAGTCCATTGTACTTTTGGACACACCGTGCTGTACAACTCCCAGACTGCCATACACTGGTTAACAGGATCAGCAGATTCGCCACCGAAATGGAACGAACCCGTTTACGCGGATGTGGCAGAGGGTACACCGGGCCGCCCATGTCTATTGGGGTCCTGTGTACATGTGCCTCTTATCTTTCTATCATTGTGCTTACTCGTACGTACATTTGAGCCCAGATCCCCTTCACGACCCCCATTCGGTATGCACATGATGTACGTGTGTCATGCATTGAGGCGTACCAACCACCGAAATTCCAACGTCACGGCCAATTGGTGCAACTGCGGTCAGCGGAAGTGGCCCACGAGCAAGTGACACATCCCATTGCCCAACATCATATTTTCCCCACTAGCGGAATGGTCACTATTCATCATCTGCTCGATGGATTGAAAATTCAATCTAACCAATAGCAGACCAGGTGTCGCGATGCCAAGGCATGTTTTGCAAGGTCCGGAATCTTATGGTAATCGATCGACTCATTCTCCCAGAGCCATATTATAAACGGACGCTCGGATTAGTACATACCCATTAGAATCTCTCCTCCGCACCGGCGGCCTCCGGCGATGCAGCCGAAATTCCTCATCAATCATACTCGGGCCGTGTGTGGCATGATAGATATACGAAAGGTACGTAACGAGAGTTGTCCCGAATATCTATGGCATCCAATGTCATCAGACAGCCTTCGGTTATCATGGTTAGTAAAGTTGCGACCAGAACTTTCTGACAGAAAGGAACCCATTACATAAACTTATAACTCGGTGGCAGGAGAGAAGAGGCAGGGCATCTACTATGTATAACTGATATATGCAGCATTATGAATCGCGTCTCGGCATGGACGTGTTTCACATCGCATAATATTGTGGCTTGGGCTTACAATTACAGTGGCTGACGCATCCATGTTCCTCGTACGCATAAACATGATTGCTTAGAGCAGCGATCTGTAGAGCTTCCATGTGTCAGAACCTCACAACGATCACTCTAGGCGAATGACTATGCTGCAAGTGAATAACAATTCCAAGAATAGGGAATACATCAGAGAGGTACCCCTACTTATATAGTGTAAGGAATAGCGCACAGACCAAGTGAAAAGGAAGAGGACTATGCGGTAATTAAATGTGAACATCACGAGAAATGGAAGAGATGTGACGGTCATTAGATAAACGAGGAAGAGACGTGGGGTGTTCGCCTACATAATATATGGTTTGTCTGAATATGGTATATACGTGCCTTCTGTGATACGAACAAGGGAGGAGGGCGTGCATACGGCACGGCGTGTCACTGTGATGACAATGAAGAGGTGAAAAGAGTGAAGAGGTGAAAGGTAAAGATAAAGGAAAGGAAAAAGGAAAAATACTAATCCTAACACCATGAGGGAAATGGGTTGTAGCATGGTTGAGTTCAAGATACTCACCGGATCCCCAGCCTGCAGTAGGCGATTCCGAAGATCGGCAATTATCCCTGAGCCACTTTTGATTCTGAGGGTCGACCACGTCTTTTGCATGCTTCACGAAGGACACTGACTGGTAGGCAACGCCTCTAAGGTTGACGATTTTCCATTTCTTGTCGCCATGGTCCAGTAGGTCAAGCTCGCCACCGTACTTTCCTTCACTGATTTCCTGTCGATCGAGATGACGTACTCATCGTTATCATCCGCATATTGTAATGTCCATCGAAAGATGTCAGCATGATTATCTGGACGAGATCGAAAAGAACCATCTGATCGGCACGAGGTTCACCCCCCCCGAGAGAGAGTCGATCGTGTTTGGACCTGCAGGGGTTATATCTTCCTCCAGAGCATATTCGGGCATGGGTGATATACCGACCAGATGCTATAATGTGGGGCGTCCCAAGCCAGATTAGGTATAAAACTGGATGAAAAGCAGAATAGAGAGGAAAGTCCAATCAGTCGAGTATCGTTCGCATTGGAATCATTGGAGGCCCGGAGTTAACGTTAACCCCACGTTCTGCGTAACTGGTTCACCCTGGAAATTACTTCAACGTTTCATCTTTCGGTATTGACGACCCAAGATCGTGAGGAGGGTTGCCTGGTTATCAAGTACTCAGCTACGATCAAATCTCCACTCTAGTTTAACAAGTTTTTAAAGATTCGGTGTCGCAGATGAATCACCTATCTGAACTGTCGTAAGTGATTTGACCAACCACTGCGTGATCGAATACGAAGTGGTTTGCCCTCACCCGCGTGGTGGGTCTTGGGTCTGCTGCCGGTGATCCATGAGTGCGTCAATGTACACTCGCTGCAGCCAGTGCAGACTGTCTGCTTCATCTTGCTATGATATCCGAAGAACGGGACTGTCTGGATGTTGATGTTAGGATCCATGACGGTGTGACAGATTGCGATGCCCGAGCAAGGAATTCCGACCACGAAACGCTCCTCTACGTCCAACGACGCACGGAGACGGCCTCAGTTTGAAACCATGTTCGCGCCAAGCTCCTAGTTTGTGATCGTTGAAGAGGATGGTGGATTCGTTTGTTACTTATCGCGCTCCTGTGAACGTGGTCTTCGCCAACGGCGGGATATCCGAGGCTTATAAAACATGTGCCACTCCTTTCTGGAATTCGAGGCGTTGATTGAGCCTTGGATATTCAGATATGATCTGTGTGCTGCTCACTGATGTGTTTTCACTATTCTGTTCAGTGGAGACACCGTACTTCATCCAGGAATGTCCCCCTCAAAAGAGACGGTTAGTGAGACACGGTTCTGAAGGAGAAGAAAGCCGCGAGTACATGGTTCAGCTCACCAAGGACAATTGACAACACTTTAATTACCGTGGGAATCCAGTACTCAAACACAGCTTTCGATATCGTGACGCCGCTTTGACCGTGAAGGTCACCATGATATTTCGTACCCGTCGAGGGATATAGAGAAGAGACAAACGGTTACCCTCCAAGGTGCGTATTTTCTTCAAATGACATCTGTCAAGCATTTCGAATACAGTTCACCTATGCTCTAGAATCTCTGAGACTCTGGTAATTCAGTGCTTAATACGCTTGCTTTGTCGACGTGCGAAAAAGACATAAAATGAAAGTCCACAGTAATCTCTTTTGTAACGCTTTGAACGCCTGCGTCAACTCCGCAAAGTACGTGCCCCCCGCTTTGAGCTTACGCCGAACGGGACAAAGACGCGGAAAGTCAAAGACACGCCCACAATATGTCCACACCGTCCAACAATCGGGGAAACGAGAGATATAAGCGCGACAGGTTGGGATGATGCCTTCCATCAACACGTCTTTCCATCACCTGCGAGAATCTGGTCATTCTCGGTATACTTCACACCTCTCCGCCAATACCTTGTTCACACAACACATACGTCACATCAGGACCGTCTATAAACCATGAACGAGGTACGTTCCCGGCTCACCTCACCGAACTTGGCACGGACCGATTTCTTCCAGACTTACTCTTGCACATATGTCAACTGTGACAAGGTCTTCTCGAAAGCTTATGAGCTGAAAAAGCACAAGGCCACTCACGACGACCCGGACAGGTATGTACGGGTATCTTGATGATACGACTACTGTCGAACTTAATGACTATCCATAGTGTATATTATTGTTCTGAATGTGACTTTTTCACCCTTCAAAAGAAGAATCTCGGAATCCACTTCGCGATACAGTAAGTCTACCCTTTCACAACATATTTACCCACCGGGATGCTCATATCGTTCCCCTTCAGCACCGGCGAGAAGATTCACCAGTGTCCTGATATGGTCAGCATTGATGGTCCTGGGTCGCCATCCTGTGAAGAACGATGCGAGTACAGAACGAACGATCCTGCTGCCCTGACAAAGCACCGGAAGAAATTCCACGGGTATATACCACCACCCAGCCGCAGTCGGCCTTCACCCTCAAAGGTTGCCCCTGCTTCTCCTCGCAAGCCTCGCAAGCCTCGGCAAAAGCAGGATAGAAAAGCTTCTCGACACCCTCGGCCTTTCCAGCATCCTGTCCCAGTCTCATGTCGCAAACCGTCTCGCGTGCGCCGCGTGGACGACAGTTCCAGCGGTGGCGCTGGGTGCGCGTCCACTTCTACCGAGTCACCAGAAGACTCCTCCCCCTTTCTTTGGCAGGGAGACGTGGGTGCACATGGACAATGGATGGACGCATATTCCTCTGACGTGTCCGGATACGATCCTTCCATTTCCAGCAGCGCAACTCTGGTTGCTCCCGACGAAGAAATGGATTTAACCACCCTTTACGACCCGTCGTTACATTCCGAATGGATGGCGAAGTACGAGATGGGTTACAGCATGTTCGACGAGACCGGGATGGTGCATCTCCCGGAACCTCTCCATGTGGCCCTGTCTTCAGCTCCAGCTAGTCTCGACATGCAGACTGGCCGGGGGGGATGTTTGTGCCCCGAATGGATGGTCGAAGCCGGGATCGAGGGTTGGGACCAGTCTGTGTTGGAGACCCACAGGGAGTTTTACGCGTTTGATGCTTGAGTGCTTGAGCTGTCATGCATTCATTCTCTTTATCTCCTTGCATTTACATCTATTTAATTCTGGACGCCGCCACTTGTATACTTATTCTTCCCCTCCCACTCCTTTCCTTCATACTCTCAATCAAGTATCTCCATCCCTTGTATCGATAGATCTTCACCCACCTTCCTTCAAGTTCCATTAGATCAAAATTTACTCTAGATAATACGGCGATGAAACCACATACCGTTGATATACGATGTAGATCGTCTTTGATAAAATTTGCTAGACCGCTGTATATTTCAGCGTTCGAATTAATATCACCCCAACGCCTTGGTAACGGAACGATGGACAAGTATTGTTGTGTCTCGCGGCGGATCATATGAGCGATCCGATAGGTTGAATCAAAATGATCGATCTTGAAGCTTGAAGCTTGAAGTTTGATCCACCCATCATCATCGCACCAAAACACGCTGGACACGAGTACATACATGATAAACGGCTACACGAGGGTAACAACCCCATCTCCAGACCACCACACTCTGTGCTTGACGGGGGACCTGCATGTTCAGCGACAGCGACCACCAGATATGATCGCTATCCGCCGCGGCGAGCATCCACAGTAACAGGGACTCGAACACGTTCTTTGGGAAACGTGGCTAGGCGACAATTTTGGCGAAGACGGCATGCAGAAGCGTGCCGTCATCCGGGCGAGGTGCATGTCTGCCAAAGTATGAACGATGAGGGGTTAATGATACCAGGAAGACGACATGCGGCGCTGTATGCGCTTTGGTACCCACTGGGACTGGGTCCCGAATGGCCACTCGCCGTAGGGCGGTCAAGACAAAAGTAGCGACAGTTGTGCCACTTTCATACACATCTGCCATATATAAAGTGCGCGTTACTAGAACTCAGCACACGTGGGAGAACAATGAACATGAATGTGCGTTGAACTCACGATATAGAACGTCGTGCAGACGGATAGGGAAATGTGTTGGAGACCAGATCGATGTCCCTGTCTGGCTGTTGTTACCGTCAACCGACTGCGCCAAGGACAGATGGAACACGAAGCCCTTAGAGACCCCTGACGCCCACGCGAAAACACGCTTTGAAGACGTCGCACTCGGTATCCCGTAGGGGAACGATCGCCACCAGGTGTGCGTGTGACAATTAACTCGTCTACCCCGGAATCCGGCTACCACCCACCTCATCAGCGCCCTCATGCCGCAAGAAAAAACGGGAAACACGAACAACCCGACCAGACGGACCAAATCGAAGAAACACGCATCCCGAACCGGACATAGATGACCCACCTCCATGAGGTTCAAGTTGAAGAGCGCACACACCTCGTGTTCAAAAGAGTTTTATGACTTTCATGATGGTGCGCAGGTGATACGATTGTGCGAGTTTCACCATGTCCAAGGAGACGCTGAAACGGCAGCCGTCGAGGACACCTGCGTCGTATCAGGCAGCCTGGTCAAGTTGGGGAGTTTCCCCACCAAAGTGAACCGTGCATCGCCCGACACCGCCGGTTTCACACTGTCCCTTTTTTTCCTGAATATGAAATGATCATGCCAACGGGTATACGTTACGCACACGAAGCGACGGGATGACGAACGTCCCAATCGAAGATACGCTGATCAACCGAGTGTACTAGGGACCGCACGAACACGCGGAGAACATCGTACCGCATCAACGCATCGATCTGCGCAGCGAGCAAATGCCTCGCATCCATGCCTGCGCCAAATACGCCCCTAGCGAATACGACCAGAATGCGACAGTAGTAGTGCGTGGCCCGACGGCATGCACGTCGTCTCCGAGGTCAACGTGCTTAGATTCCTCTAGGCTCTAGCTGATTCGACTTGATCAAGCAGACGAGTGGATGTAGCCTTTCCTCGTGAGATTTCGGACTCACGAGGACTGTTACATCCACTCAGATGGCCAGTTTGTCTCATTCCTCGATGTAGATGTCGATCATCCGTCGAGGACAAAGACACCACCCATGGTGTGTCGAGCAGACGACCCGGAAATCATCCCGTGCATGTTCATCGCGAGGTTGACCTAGTACGTCGATTTCTGTCATATAGGCTGTGCTGTAGTAGTCTGCAATCCAAAGCGCCACCCGTTCGAAATGAAAGTAGTCGTCCATAGGCCGTTTGAAGTCCTCGCTTAGCTGCCGGCTATGCCATGACTCGACGTATCCTTTGAACTTAACGTTACTAGAATCAGAAAAACCACGCTACCTGACAAGTATCCCGAGATGTTCTGGGTGAAAATCATAGAGAATTCGAGGACGTTCGGGACATGGGAATTCCGGCACCTTCCAGCGGTGTCATGGATTGCGGCGGATTCCCGCGGACAGTATATAGACCGTAACATGCAGTCCCAAATCCCGAACTTTTTGGAGAATTCATGCTCAATCGACTTGGATAAATTGAGGAAAAACCAATCACATCTTTAAACGGTTGTTCTCCCCAAGTTGCAGGTAACATGTTATGTGGGATCATGGCATTTGGATGGGAGTGGGATGCATAGGAAGAATGAATACCGGTCATTGTAAAATATGGGAAACATATCGAGCTTGAGCAACAAGATCAAGCGGGGTTAGATTATCACGCCAAGAAGTCGTTCCAGTCGGATTCATCCCACCCCTCTATACCGGGACCAATGTTCATCCCGAAAACACCTGTCGCAAAGGTATCCATCTGGATAGTTGGCACGGGATTTTGCGCTTCAGTCACTGACTTCACAGCGAAATCTTCCGCGAAAAACATTGACCACTGGTCGAAATCTGTGATTTCGCCCAAAGGCACATCCAGTAAAGCGTATTCGGTTGGAGCAAACGACATGGCGCTGCTGGAACCGACAGAACTGGAACCAGCCACGTCCGGTGACGCTGCATGTTCCTGTTCGTTGACACCTTGCTGCAAAGTAGAAGGCAAGGAACTGTCCAGTGCCGCATGCTCAGCATAGCCGGTGGAACCTTGTTCAGCTACACGAATCCGAGATGATTTCTGGACCCGCCTTGATTTTCTGACATGGGAAGTAGCGTTGCTCGTGGAGGAGCATGACAGCCTGTGGTAGGGGGCCAATGTGCACGCTGTACCGCGCCGAGGGGACGCACGCGGACGCGCTGGTTTATACCCATGGGCGTTCTTACGGTGCTTCGTCAGTAAGGAGGGGTCGTTCGTCCTGTAATCGCAGCGCTCTTCAGCTAGCGACCCAGAAGGCGTGACCGTATCAGGGCACTGTAATCCCTTCTCACCGGTGCTTTGGGAGGGAACGAAATGAACATCCCGGTGTCGAGTGAAAATGTTGTGGAAGGATTGACTTACTGTCTCGCGATGTGGACTTCGAGATTCCTGGAATCGAGAGTGTAGAAGTCGCATTTTGTGCAATAAAATAAACTATCGATAGTCGTCAACTTGAATTTTGACACTGGTCATATCACCAAGATACCTGCACGTACCTGGCAGAGTGGTCGTGAGTAACCTTGTGCTTGTTTAGTTGGAACGCCCGCGAGAATACCATGTCGCAACCCTCGAACGGGCAGGAGTAAGTCTGGAAGAAGTCGATTAGTTCTGTACCCGATGAGACGCATAGAAAACGCACCTTGCCCATAGTTTTCGTTTGATCGTTATGTGCGTGAAATTGGGACACGGGTATGAACAGGAAGATATCAGAAATTTACAATAGAATGACCAGATTCTCGTAGGGAAATGCAGGTCGGAGGGGTGCTAGGGATCACCCCAAGATACTGGAGATTATATGCATGTCGCTTGGGCTGTGGACATGTTATGTCCAACGAACACTGGCACAAGGCTACTCCCGCTCCACTGCAATTGCGGGAATGAAGACCACTGGCCACCGGCGCAGACTGTCCACAGAAGACGCGTGTCAAATAATTTAAGTTTCCTTTTCGGTTTATGTTACATGTCCACACACAAGCTGATCAGTGACAGTATCACCTTGAGGGCGAGATGAATGGTATGTGAGAGAACTCAATTAAGCACTTTGATAACTATTAGGTAGAACAAGCTATTCAACATTCCTGATGCCAACATGTGTCCCCTCCCTGACAAAAACGTGTATTCCTTTCCTGATGCCAACATGTGTTTTTTCTGAACACATGTTGGTGTCAGGAAATGAATACACGTTGGTGTCAGGGAAGGGACACATGTTGGCATCAGGAATGTTGAATAGTTTGCTCTACCTTAATAGTTTGCTCAAAGCCAACAGGTGTTCTCCTCCTGATGCCTTCACATGTTGAATAGTTTGCTCTACCTTACTTCATTTGACATGCATTTCGGTTGACAATAACAACAGCCAGACAGGGATGTTGATCGATCTGGTCTCCAACACATTTCCCTATCCATCTGACGTTCTATATCGTGAGTTCAACGCATGTTCATGTTCATTGCTCTCCCATGTGTGCTAACGCGTGCTTTATATATGGCAGATGTGTATGAAACACAACTGTCGCTACTTTTATCTTGACCACCCACGACGAGTGGCCATTCGGAACTCCAAGTTCCGGTGGGTACCAAAGTGCATGCAGTGCCCCATCCTGTCTTTCTGGTATCATTGACCCTCATCGTCCGTACCTCGACAGACATGCACCGCGCCCGGATGACGGCGCACTTCTGCATGCCGCCTTCGCCAAAATTGTCGCCCGGCCGCGCTTCCCAAAGAACGTGTTCGAGCCCCTGTTACTGTGGATCCTCGCTGCGGCGGATAGCGATCATATCTGGTGGTTGCTGTCGCTGGACATGCAGGTCCCCGTCAAGCCCAGCGTGTGGTGGTCTGGAGATGAAGTTATGACCCTCGTGTAGCCGTGTATGTACTCGTGTCCAGCGTGTTTTGGTCCGATGATGATGTGTGCAATGGGCGGATCAACGATCGTCTTGATTTATCAGGATGTCTCATGGTCAGAGCGCATGCTCACTTACCTGGACTTCTGCGGCTGACTCTGATCGTGAAACGCACAACAAAACGCGAGGAGACATGTGGAGATTCGTCGATGAGGCATTCTGTCACCAAACGTCGACACAACGGAATTTTCATTTTGCCAGTGCAACGAGGGGGGTAAGGAGAAGTATATTCAGGGAAGGCGCACAGATGATCTACTTCTTTTTAATCGCCCTTAGACGTATTGTCTCATCGCCGATGAAAACACCCTTTTAGGCCACGTCAGCAGGGAATGGAAAGTCGCGGGGTTAAACTAGTACTTTGCCCTTGTATGGTTCCGGGGGACGTAATCTTCGGATTTTAGCAGCAAAGTGGCCCAAAGCGACATTGTTCGTGCTGCTGAGCATAATCTTGGTGGCTGAAGGGACCTCAGCGGTGATGTGAGCAGGGATGGGCACGAAGATGTTGTGGGAGTGTCCAAGTTTGAGGTTAAGCCTCTTGCCGTTTCCACCTGCGACGGTCCCTCGTGGGTCGTCCTCCAATGCAGCCCTGTATCCGACGCCGACCAGGTAGAGCGGTTTAGAGAAACCGTCGGTCATCCCAGTGACAGCATTATGGATTAGTGATCGCGTCGTGCCCCACATGGCACGCTGGTTCTTGATAGTGCCATCCTCGACGGTAAGAGACAATACGTCCGGTTGGGAGAAGGAGAGTTGTATGTACGGCTCGAGAGGGACGGTTGTTTCGCCAAGAGGTCCCTTGACGGCGAGGGATGTTGAGGATGGTGTGAGGGTAACACTGGGTGGTATTGGGATGGGTTGCTTCCCAATGTTTGATATAAAGCCAAAGACCCGCGCGGAAGTGCTAAAGTGTCGAAGCGTGTTCATGGCAAATGTTGCAAGGTAGGCTAAGGCTTTCCCGTCGGGGTTGGCTGGGAGAGCTGACTAAGCGTGTGTCGCGGGCGTGTCGGCGGGCGGGGCGACGTCGGGCGAGGCGACAGGCACGTAGAAGGGCGTGCCGAGCAGTATATTACTCGACGACCCAAGTACCCAATGCGTCGGGCGAGTGTGGAACGTCGAAACCAATCATCCCAACCAACTTCTTCAAACACATCGCACTTGGGCATCGGAGATCACTCAACTTCACGTGTACTATGTTCCTACTCCAAGATCATCTCATATTAGTTTACATCGGAACACTGATTGATATATACCCTGATCCATATAACTTGGATCCAGCCATTAGGAATACTTCGATGGACAGGGGAACGGTGAGGTACACGAGATGATACAGTGTATCAGTAGCATGATCAAAACAAGAAAGCATTGAAAGGTAGAGTGAATAGGTCCCGAAGGCACAGTGAATTTATTTCCCCGCTTGCCTGCCCATTTTTCTTAATTTCTTTGAAGTGAGGGTGCGTCGGGTGGGCAGAGGACTATCACCCTCTTCTCTGATTCTCTAGTGGTCAACAAGTTAGTGGGCTTAACTAGGCAGACCGTAAATCATACCTTAAGTTCGAAGAAGCACATGTTGAAACCTTGCTTCCCTTTACCCATTCTGGCCTGGGCAAGAATAAGAATGTGCTATCCTGAGATAAGGATGGCACCCACTGAATCTTCTACGGTGTAGAGTCCGTCATATCTGTACCTGCCAACGGACGTGAGTCATTGCACAACCATCAACATCGGTGCGTGCCTCACCCTGAGGGGGGCGCGTAGTGACTAGATTCGTTCTCGCCTCGTATCACTCGGACGGGCCGCCTTGTCTCAATGGATCTCTGAAGGGATGTGAGGCACAACGATAGACGATTTGTTGGGGAACCCACCAATAGAGCTTTATTTCCAACATTATCGAACGACTGGTGTGCAACTTGCTGCTGCTGGGAGGGACGTTAGTGGCAAGAAGCTTGTCATAAAGAACAGACATACCCCCCTCGCGTCCTTTCCCCCTGATAATCTGTCATTTAAAAGACGTGCTTAGCCATTGCATAGAGCGTACCCGAGCCAACGTAAATGCTACAAGTAGCAATGAGGACGCGTGTCTCCGAAAGGCGGCAAATTAACGTACATCCTCTCTCCCAAATCTTGATTGTCCTCATATCCTCCAGAAAGGCAGATCGAATAGGCACCACCGTTTTCTCTCGCATCTCCATGAATTCCCGCCTGACTCTGAGCATGCACACCAGCTTTCATAAGCTCGTCCCTGGAGATTGGACGGTGAATCGGAAGCTGGATATTGAGGATGAACGCATACCTGCTATCGAACGGGGTGCCAAAGGGAACACCGGGTATGTCTCCGTATACATATTTCTTTCTGAAGAGATTGAGATAAACGAGGGTACACCACCGACATCGAAGATTCTGGCACTTACCGCGACATGGTGGAGAGGAGACGCGTTAAATGAACGCGTTGCGTGCCGCGGCGTGCTATTTATTGCTGCGTTGTATGACTAAGCGAGAAACCAAGCACATGACACGCGCACGCGCCGGCGGGATTGCCAAACACGGACGCGTGTTCCGGGAGGCGCGTAGTCTCGATCCGTTATAGAAAATTCGGGTGAACACGGGAAGCAGACGCATTCCTATAACGTCTGGGGACTTTTACCCGGCAGCGCTGGGATCGTGTCACGCCGAGATTACTATGCACTAGCGTACGGGCGAAAACCAATCGTTGGCATTGTTTTTATAAAATCCTGACACTAGTAAGCGCCTTTCCAGAACGGCTCGAGACGGCACGGGCCGTTCTGAGGACATCTCGGATATGTATTTTCCAACCTCCAGCCACTCCAACCGATTCCAAACCAGTCACGTGCAGGCGCGTCGTGTCGAAGCGGAGTTACTGACATTTGAGCGGCGTCCTAATATAAAGCGGGTTGAATACCAACTATGTGCGGCTGTGCTGTGCCCTTGCCCCACACCGACACCGCTCACTGGCACCACACACCGGTGAAGCACGTCAATGGCGTGCTCATTGATATTCGCTCTCTCCGTCTGGCACTCTGATTACGACACAACCCGAGGAATGCACCGCTGCATCGGCCGCCATCCCAACAGTATAAAGGGACCATGTGCTCCCTTCCTCCGTCTCGCCATTGCTATCTTCCCAAGTTCTCTTTCCGCCCTCTTGTGGCCTACCCGCTGGTTTCCCGCTCTTATTGTCATGTACGTTCACACACACACTCTCTCGAGGCAAGTCACCGTTTTTTCGCCCGATCTGAACACTGACTCTGTACTCGTCTGGCATAGTATCACTGATACCCTTCACCTTCACGCTAGTCTCACCATTTCTTTGCTCAATTCCATGCCGTTTATTCCCCCTCCCTATCCGCCGACTCGCCGGTGTGTATGTGGCATTGAGGTCCTGCTACGCTTTGTAGTTGCGACCAATGCTCGCAACGCAGGACGGCCTTATTATTCGGTGTCGTCCATTATCCCCTTCCAACTTTGTGTAGGCTAATATGGTTAACATAGTGTGATCACTGTCATTCTTGGTTCCGTTGGGGCGATGGCATGGGGAGCTCACCACGAACCACTCCAACAACATCACCTACAATTGATCAGGGTGAGTAAAACGCATTTATCCTCTTGTTCTATCTGAAGACGCACTTCATGTACAGGTCCCTCTCAGCCTGCAGTGGCTTCTAAGTCAGTGGATCCCCCCGAAAACATACGATGTCTCTATGTGAAGTGTACGGTCGTACGGGTGGGCCGCAACTGCCAACGTCGCATGTGCCGCAAGCACTGCCGCGCTGCTGGCGGGTGTCCGTCCAACGGTCATTCATCTGCGGGGTCTCAACCACCATCAACGTCTTCCCATCCTGCCTCCTCCAGTGTGTGCCCTGTTCCTTCAGCCTCGTCACGGATCGATCCTCTTCTACACCCATCCGATGTCTCCGATGCCTCTGTTCCATCTATGTCACAAATTGATCCTCTTCTACGTCCATCCCATGCCTCTGATGCCTCTGTCCCATCTATGTCACAAATTGATCCTCTTCTACGTCCATCCCATGTCTCCGGTGCCCCACCGCTGCCCTCCATTCTATCGAGCAACTCTCTTCCACCCACCTCGTCGGAATCTAGCTGCCCTTCCCGCACTTCTTCACCAGTGCCTCTCTCAAGCTTGTCATCTCTCTCACTGCCCGCACCTCACGGCGACAAAGAACAGCAATTCCAACAACTGTCATCCCAGCTGGTCATGGCCGATGCATCGATCAACCCCCGTTACATGTCACAAATGTGCCCAATCTTTGTCGAACATGTTGCAGATGTTCACAAAAGGGCTGAGCAGAAGCAGAGGCGTGATCAAGAAATACTTCGAGATAAGAAAAAGACCCTAGAGAGCGTGATGGTGTTCAGTTTTTTCAAGGTGGGCGAAGTTGTTCCCCGTGTTTCTGTAGTACCTGCTGATCCAAATATCAGAATGACAATCCGCCTCTGACTGTGGAGTTTCAAGACAGGTTTACATACCCTTACTTCAAGCTCACACCGGTGGTCCTTGATGTTCTGCGGTTGGCTTTGTCTGACGATGACAAGCCGTGTCATGCCATACAGTACTTCAATCAAAGGGTCGACATCTGGGTTCAGATGAATGTCGACGGTTCATCGACCTCACTGGGTTTTTGCGGGTGCTTTTCCTCAAAGGAACCGATGTGACATCCTATCCAAGCTTTAATCACCACCTCAAGGCAGCTGCTATGCCTGCATCCCGCCATGTTCTCAACCCCCGTGTATCCCTCTCACAAGAGTGAAGCTACATCAAGCACTCTCAAACAATGGTGCAGTCATGCACGCCAAATGCGCTTGATGCAGTCATTGAGCTGACCTCCTCGGATGAAGGGAGTGGTGATGCCCTTCCAGTGCTGGACATACAAAAGCATCAAAGACTGCGGCGCCAATCAAATGTTCCTTCTGGTGATGATGGTAAGTAAGCACATATGTACACACACACAAAGATTCATCTGATCTCACACTCCTAGTTGATGTCATTTCCCTTCACGAAGATGATAGTGTCATGCTCGATTCTGCACAAGTAACTACCACTGCGCGTCTTGTTCCTGGTGTGGACCCGATGACTGCAAAATTCCCCTCCACCTTTTATGCGGTCGACGTCCATGCTGCCTTCAATTTCAAGGCGACGAGCAAGCTGACAGTGGACGCACAGTTTGAGCGCTTCTTTCGTTTGCCTTGGAAGTCATCTACCTACTACAACCACAAGGCAAGGTGGCTCAATGCACCTCGTGATGTGAGGGACAAGGCAGTGGCGGCAGGATATACAGAAGAGGGTCGGTACAGCAACTTCACAGCTACACACGGTGCCCAGGACGCCGATCTAAGGGCTGCCAGACGTAAGTTGCAACGAACAGCACGCCGTAAACTACTTGACTAGACTTGTGACCATGTACATATTCGCTTTGTCCCCCACGTTAATGATTTTGTTATGTCGAAGTATGGGCCATGAATGCACCATGCCATCACTCCTGCGGGCGCCGGCGGACTCCCCCGTCGTACAGTCATCGTATGCTGACGGTCACCGTCGCACTCCCCCATCGTGCAGTTCAACGTATACTGACGGTTGCCGCCGCACACCGCGAGGCGCTGGTGGACTCCCCCGTCGTACAGTCACATCTGGTCACCGTCGCACTCCCCCATCGTGCGGTTCATCGTACACTGACGGTTGCCGCCGCACACCGCGAGGCGCCGGCGGACTCCCCCATTGTGCAGTCATCATATGCTGACGGTTGCCAGCGGACTCTCATGTCCGCGTACACTCGCGGTTGGACTGCATAATGGGGGAGTCTGCCGGCGCCCGCAGTTGCTCTGGCACACTGTGCAGGTATGGCTACAAACACTGGCGCACTGGTGATGTCATGAGTAGCACGCGAGACAAATATATAAGTGCATCGTCGTCTGGCTGCTCAGCCATCCTTTCTTTCCCCCGTTGTCTGCTCACGCGCACCAGTACTACTATATCTGGCCTGAGAGTAAGCCTTATCGCCGCCTCCTTGCTTCACCATTCTCAATCCATTCTCTCGCAGTGTCTGATCTTCCACCTTCGCCACCACCTTCGCCACCACCTTACAAGAAGGATTCGGTCTCTTCGACCTGGTTTCAACAAGACAAACCGTCATACGACCGCAGGTGCTTGGGGTGCTCCCAACTCATGATCTGGCGTCGCTGGATGATGGCAGATGCCGACGTTGGACGTTGGTATACAATCGTAAGTCTCTCTAACTCTCTCTTGTCAATTTTACCAATATACTCTAGTGTGGTCTGGGCGAGGAGGGATGTGAACGCTTGCAGTGGGCCACCAGCTTCGCTGCCTCTCCTCAGCTGTCACCATCACCACGTCCTTCCCGCCAGCATGAGCGTATGCCCTCGCTTGAGCTTCAGTTCTCATCACCCACCCTCTCGGCTGTCTCATCTACGACTCGTTTACGCAAGACGCAAAGATCACTGCCTACATCATCAACTACACGACACCGCATGCCCTCAGTCGAGCTCTCCTCAACCACACACTACCGTGCCACTTTCTCCAATGCTTCGGCTTCACTCTCGTCCTCCACATCCAATTCTCCGCGAGTGTGGCCGTTCGATTTCTACGCACATGAGATGGATATTGGGTTCAGGAGATGTCGCTTAGAGTCAAACAGGCAGCGTCCTGTAGAAAAGGTTTTCTTGGACTGCTTTCACACTAAGTTTGTTAAGTCAACTTTCTATGATCACCGTTGTCACTGGATGAGCGTCAGCTCGGCAGTACGCGCACGG
>JBBPQV010000327.1:0-24717 GCA_038092675.1 Boletus rufocinnamomeus
CAACCGCGTCGCCCATCCAACACATCACATCGACGGCGGTCATTTATAGAAGGATCCGTGTGGTGGCGTAGTCCAAAGGCGCGCGATGATCGGTGTCACTTGGAGCTAGCTATGTAACGCTTCCCTTCGTTGGTCCAGCAGCTACACGCGGAACGGTTCAAGTCCGTTGCTCTTCCGAGGTGATCAATTCGTGTTCGGTGATGAGATTTTGATCGGGGGTGTCACAGCAGGTAATATCGCGATGGATCGCAAGGGCAATTCCAGGTACATATGACTACTAATCTCGTGTAGAAGATCACACAGACTGCTGGCCGCGCCTAAACAGGGGACCAATCCTGTGAACTAGGTCCGTGAAACGGTCCTCCCAGGGCACGGTGGGCACGGATCTACAGCAGAGAACGTCATTATTCCAGACAGGTCGACAAGTCCCCGATCTATGCCCCAAGACTTGGGGGTTGACGTGTATGTACCAGATCAAGTACTGAAGCCGCGACGATCCTTGGGGTTGACACCAGTTCGTTATGTAAATTTCATGCAACAACAAAAAAGATTTTATCTTACTGCCACGCAAATTCATTATGCGTGACATCGTGCGGGACAAGGTACAAAGGCACACTGACGCCGGACACAAAAGCAACGTGTTGTTCAACGGCCGATGTCCAGGCAGATATGCCCGCGGAGCGACTCGAGAGCGTAAACCACTGGCGTGGAGCCAGCACAGATGCGAATGGAATCTAGTAATTTGTATTGTAATAGCTAGTTGTGGATTGGTTTAATGTGCTCAAGTATGTACTATTTTTGTTTTTACACGGCATGTCCATGACCTTATCGATTTTGATCGTGCCATTCATGCCAACACACTGTCAGCGTACGCGCGCTAAATCTACGTCCAGGAACGTGGTCACTGTCTGCACATGTGCGGCAGAGTTAGTGTTTGGGGCTCACCGTGCTATGAACCGGGCAGATCAAAGCAGTCCAGGAACGAACCAATATTTGGTGGTCGCCGCATAAGCGTCCCACTCTGAACCAAATAGCTTTTGAAGTTCCTGGTCCTCGGCAATTGCACGGCTGACGCCCACTGAAAGCGTCCACATCCACCACACAGTCCACAGGAACCCCGATCCAACGGGTCCAAGGATGCTGCACTCTACCGCCAAGCTTCCCGCGGTCAATTGCGCGAACGCGATGCCGATGACGATGAGGATGGAACCCGTGTAGGATGGGTGGCGAACGTAGCTGTAAGATCCGGACGTCACTAGCCTGTGGCCCGGGAGGATGCTGAGGTCAAAAGTGAAGAACTGGCCGAGTTCTTGGAAACATCGGATACGGATGAGCATCCCAACGACGGACAAAAGTACGCCCGTCAGAAACAGGGGCGTCACCGTGTGAGACCGAATGGCTGGACATATGGCTGTATCCACGTGGGCACAGAGCGAAGGGAAAAGGGTTGCACCGAAATAGTGGTTGAGTGCATAAACAATTTCCATTGCAGCGATACACCACAATAGCACACTCTGAAGCTGTGGTCATATTGAGCATTGGTCCGATAAACAAACGGAATGCAGAGCTACCTTGAAGATAAAGGGGGCTACCTGCAAGATATATGCCTCCTCAGTATGATAGCGTCCTTTCACGGGCGTCTTGTTAGGGGGTAAAAATGCCCGATGATGGCTTAATGCCTGGACGAGGACGAGAGAAGCGCGGACCAAGGGAAGCATGGCGAGGAGTTATGAAAGCAGTTAGGGTGTCGAGTGAGCTGTACTCCACGCAGTGGGGAGGTAGGCGGCCCTTTTATAAGAGTTCGGAGAAAACAGAACGACATTACGTTTTTGGAGACGGGGGACAGATAAGGGACAGGATACAAGATATCCCACATCTGTCCTCCCAGGTTAATCCCTTCGTGTCCGTACCCACCCGTTTGACAGCCCCCCAGGTACCCATACCCGTCATGACCCGACCGTTTTCGGCCCGTAGGTTGACCATCATAGGGTTACGCGCTACCCATCGTAAGCCTTGGGGATATCAGAGGGAAAAAAATCAGAGATAGCAGAGTGATCTATGAGCTTGGAAAAAGACGAAGATCAAGAGTGTCCAGCCTGTCCTTCCCAGATATTCTTTGGGTGTGACCACGAGGTCTTCTCGTTTGGATATGCCTCCGCGGCAGCTCCAAGGACATGTCATCATGTTCGCGACGGAACACCTGTGACCTTCATGGAGACGAGGGACTTCCGGGTGCACGAAGACGTACTGTGTGCGTCCGCGGACAGAGTGGCGCCAAGAACGAAGCTGGCGATCGCGTGAGTTCATAGTCAATGGGCCGGGGAATCTGGAGCGCATAAAAACCGTGTAAGCTGTTCGGGATAGAAACGCCGTCCGAGGACGGCTGAAAAAGCACATAAGGTGAGAGTCCGTCTACTGCAACAGCTCCAAATACAGCCCTGTCATGGTGCGAATGTTGACATTCGCATGTCATCGCCAACCAGTCGCGAATGACAAAAACGAAATATTCATCGCCTGTTGCTGTGAGACGTGGCCAATAGAATCGATATGAGCCAGGGGTAGTCTGTCGTTGGCGATGGCAAGCATGGCGTATTCGAGTATCTCTGACTCTAGTTACATGGCAGCCGGTGACGTGAACGAGTGGTGGGAATCCGAACGACGTCGGACCGGTAGCAACGATGGAGATGATCAGCCTGGCCAATCGATGAGTAGTGGCAGCTGGTCAGTGTGACTCACTCACCCTAACATAACTTATAAACGCTCGGTCAATAAACTCAAGGCTTGTTTTCCCTTCTACCGTCAGCAATGTCTAAGGCTACGCACGCGGACTGGACTCCCTCGTCTTGGATGTCGAAACATGCCGCTCAGGTGGGAAAACATCAACCGAATCTCGTCATTGTCACTGGAAAGCCACAGCGCTCATTTCAGCACTTTCCCTTCACAGTCGGTAAACTACCCGGACTCAGAAAACCTCTCCAGGTGTGCCCCATTTTCGGTGGTTCATTTACTCCATCATAATTTGCCGATGACAGCGTACTAGCGAAAATCAGTGCCTTACCTCCTCTCGTGACGCCATCCGAGGTTTTTTTCTTTTGATTCTTCAGCGAACTCACCCGGGGACGTTAATAGTCTCCAAATTATTAGATCGAGCGTTTGCGCTTCCAGCTGGCAGCAGTCCAACGAAATGAAGCTTTCCTTCTTCACGCAGGAGATTGTGCAGAGAGCTTTGATGCGTGTACACAGGTGCGTGTTATAATGTTTTCCCTGAACGCACAAGGTCCCTGACTCCGATGTGACAGCAAAACATATCTGCAAAAATTGGATTGATCCTCTCCTTTTCTCTCATACTGATTTGGGGTGGCCGTCTGCCCGTGGTATGTCGCTGACAGTCAAATACTCCTTATTACGATGCTTGCTGCGGTCATTCTCACGAGATGCGCACAGATACGCGTCGGCCGTATTGCGGGTCAATACGCCAAGCCGAGGAGCAGCGGCACAGAACAAATCGGGGATAAAGAAGTCCTTAGTTTTCGGTGCGCTCAGCTTTCCTAAGCGGGCAGACCGTCTATGCTGAACCGTTATTCAGGGGTGACAACATAAACGGGTAGGTCTTTCCATCCCTGAATATCATGACTGACTCGTCCTCAAACCACCTGATTGTCAGTTTGGACCCGGATGACAGAACGCCAGATCCGCGGCGACTACTCAGGTCAGACTTGATGCGAGAAGGTTGTACTATCTGTCTCACATGGAAGTAGTGCCTATTTTCACTCCACGGCGACACTGAACTATATTCGCGGGTTGCTCACTTCGGGATTTGCCTCCCTGCATCATCCGCGGGATTGGTCGCTTTCTCATGTTCGCTCACCCTCCCTTCGGTTAGTACTACGGACCATTTTAAACTGTTGCACCCCTGATCGACATTTCGTAAAAATATCTAGAAGTGAATTTGAGAAAATTACAGAAGGTCTTGCCGATGCATTAGACTTCAGCCATACAATTGGGGTTGATTCAGGCAGAGAAAGTGTGTCATTTGAGCGCGGTGGCGGCCGGGGTGTCCTCGGCGAAGTAGATTTCTATACCAGGTTCGTCGAACGATATTTCGCCGACCTCATGGTAAATGTTGACATTTTTGGGACAAGTCACGAGGGCCTCATGCTTGACTATGAACAAGCGCTCACCCGTGAGTTCTCGTGTGGGGGGTCGCCATCTGGAGCATCGCAAGAAGGAGGCTATTATAATACATCTGCGCACTTTTTGTGGATCGGCGATCGTACCCGACAGCTTGATGGGGCACATGTCGAGTACTTCCGTGGCATCCGCAACCCGATTGGAATCAAGGTTGGCCCAACGTTGGGCAACGAAGAGTTAACTCACTTACTCGAAAGTAAGGGATGCCATCCATTTGCTCCACCGAGTTCCTGACCACCATTCACCCTTATTTTCTTTTCCTCGAATTTCCCGTTCTCTGCGACCCCAAGTCGTCAACCCCAATAAGGAATCCGGTCGCGTCACGCTGATCACGCGCTACGGAGCTGGAAAGGCAAGTCGCTCTTCCTTGACTTTCCGTGGGGTTCTTCTGCAGCATCAATTCTTATGTCACTGATATTCCACTGGTTTCAGATAGAGAACCATCTTCCCGGCCACATCCATGCTGTCCAGGCATCCGGACACCCAGTCGCTTGGGTATGCGATCCCATGCATGGCAAGTGCGTTATTCATAGCCCTTCCTTCTTCTTCCTTCTTCTCCACTTCCATAAGCCTGAGGCTGACAGAACTGTGGTTCGAACCCACAGCACGCTAACATCCGGAACGGGTCTCAAGACCCGCCATTTCGGAACGATCATCAGCGAACTGACATCCTGCATCAATATTCACACCACCTGTGGTTCCCGCCTAGGCGGCGTCAGCCTCGAATTCACGGGCGAACTCAACGACGAAGGGTTCAGCGTCACCGAGTGTCTCGGTGGCAGTATGGAGCTCAGCGAGGAGGAACTCGGGTTAAGGTACCAAGTGCGTCGAGCTTTTCCTGTCTTTTGCGAATTCTTGTTCTGATCCCGAATATCTCCGATCAGTCCTTTTGCGATCCCCGACTCAATTTCGAGCAGTCGTTGGGTGAGTCACGGAAATGCATCATTTAGGACCTTGTCAGTTCACTCACACGCGTCGGCGTGGCTGCAGACGTTGCTTTCTTGGTGTCCAACTACTTCAAGGAAGCGCGTCGTGGAACAACGGGAGAAAACAACATCTATA
The DNA here is from genome assembly GCA_038092675.1 of Boletus rufocinnamomeus. Lineage (NCBI taxonomy): Eukaryota > Fungi > Basidiomycota > Agaricomycetes > Boletales > Boletaceae > Boletus > Boletus rufocinnamomeus. The sequence goes on from JBBPQV010000327.1 coordinate 5,254, forward strand.
CCGCGCTCGGAGGGAAGAAATAGCTCTGTCTTGGTCCGAAAACCAAAAGATCAACGGAAGATACGGAACAGTGGACGTTGTTTGCATCGTTACATGTGTCATATGTATGCGTGTGCCTTGTACTATGATGGAAACATTCCAAAAAGAAAGACAGAAAGAGAAAGAACACTCTAAACAGGACACCGTGCGACGCTTCTTCCCTGATCATGAGAGATCGAAACCCGCACCAGATGAAATTGCCTGAAGCAACTTTTCTCGGAGTACTTTCTCACTCTTGTACCTTGGAAGCTGGACAAAGGCGCATGCGTCAGCACGAAACAGTCAGAAGTAAGGGGCGAGCCGGGAATGAGTTTACCTTCAATAGATTGACACACGTGCTCGACGTAGGCAAGCGATGCTCGTCGCTCCCAGCGTCCCGAATCGCAAAGTGTGGGTTCAACTGTTTGAATCCCCTGTGTGCATCCCCCCGTCAACGACCCGCCAACGACCCGTCAACGATCAGTACGAGAACAGCATCACTCACAGTAACGGTGGTCGACTGCAGCTTGTGACAAAACGCAAAAACGTCCGCCTCTGTTCCTGGTCAAAGCTCTCCATGACCTAGAGAGAGGAGAAAATGTTATTTTTGGCCAGAAAAACAAAGGTTTTCCTGCGACTGTGACGTACCCTCCAGAATGCTTGGATGGTCGGTTCCTCATTGTCATACAGCCCGCCATAATTGGTGTGTTGTCTCAAATCGTCCAGGTCTACAGGGGCGTTCACGCCACCCAGCAGAATTTGCAACTCTTGTTGATTGAACATGCTAGAAAGCGACCGGTCAGTCCTTTCCTTTCTCCCGTCTATCAATAAAGACGATAGCTTTTCGAAACGCACCGGAGCCATTTGGGGTCTATCATTTCCGAAAGTCCTTCGAAGAAAGCTTCGCTCTGTAGCTTTATCTGCTTGCTCAGCTTGTAGTGGGAAATGAGGTATATGTATTGGAGCCTATTTTCTCGCGTTACGGGGACATTACTTCCGTTGGAGGTAAGGTCGACAGCTTTTGCAACCCCGAATTCTATATCGGATCGTTGGGGAAAACTCGGTTACGAAAGAAACAAATTTGTAACATGCAAGACCCACCTTCGGTAGCAACGGTGAAATTCAGTGACAAATCCTCCATATTACCCATATAATTCTTGAGGAAGACGAGTCCCTGATACAGATCGGGATCCAGAGACGCAAGATCGTCGAGGAAGCTCTGCTTTCCGAGCCACTGCGATGATCGTCAGCTTACTTGTTCGTGAAGAAGACATCCATCCAACATCTCACCTTCGCAAGGAAAAATCCAGCAAACGCTACTTCAACCAGAATACCCTCGTAAAGCGCCTTCCCCAAAATGCGGCCGATGAATCGATACCAGTCGAGGCTGTGTGCTAGACGACAGGGTAAAAGGAACAAGAGCGTGAGTATCCCTAGGAATGAATGCGACGATGACCGAGGACTTACGTTCCGTAGCATAGGAATGAGGGTTGGGATAAATCTCGTTTTTCTTGTTCGCAAGCCACAGTCCACGGTCCGTATCGAAGACTTCCTTACACAAGGAGGTGAAGAACTCTTTGAACACCCCTCCACCGTCGATGCCAGCCCTTGATTATAACACGATCAGGTTACCCGAACATAAAGTACTGTAAAAGGGACGCACTCTTGTTCTCCAAATTGATCGATGAAGGTGATGCTGATAGGAGCTCGAAGATCAACGTCTGAGAGTCGATCGTATCCATCCTGGGCGATGCTAGTTCGCCTGATGGATACCTCCATCCTGCCTCTGCGAGAGAAGTGGTCTAAACCTCTATTCATTATGTCGCTCTGTACAAATCGACGGAAAATGAGCACCCGGGTCTCAAATGGTATAGCAAACGGAATGTTGTTGAGTACTCCTAATCGCGGAGATAATCGAGGGAAATGGGCTAATTGGCGACGTGAGCTGGAGCGAGGGACTACCGAGTCGTCAACTTGTTGCTCCTCATACCTGAGAGAACATGATTTGGTTTGATGGAAACAAATCAGGGAGTGGCACGTACACAGCTGCTTCTACGAAGGAGTTCATGTCGATTTGAGAGCTCACATGCCAATGGTTTTCGGGCATGAACGGTCTCCGAGAGCTATACAAGAGGAATCAGCTGGACTGCACGTAAAACAAGCACATCAGCCGCACTCTCGTGCATGGATTGCTTGCAAGCACTTGGTTATCTTGTCGCGTACGCCTTCCCAAGATAGATTGAGTCCAGGGGCCGTCGCCTCCTGGATTTTCGCTTGGTCCTCTCTCCAGTATAACGTAAATGCGATATTGAAGAGGGTACGCGAGAATGGAATGAGCTCATTGAGGGTGAGTGTAGTTCGAGAGCCCGAGAAGAACTCGTCATCGCCCATCGTAAGGAGCGAATGTGTGTATAGGTCGATAAGGAGAAGCAAGGGCGGCCAGTACGACCCAAGAGAGGGATCTAGAGTCGATCAGTGCTGTGTGGTTAGAAAACAACCTGAACACACACCCATAAGTGACGAAAGATTCTCGTCACGACCAAGGGGTGTCGCTCGGACATACTCGCGGTATATTTCGCGCACGAGACCTCCGCCACCATACGAGAGTAGTATGGTAAGTACCTTTTCCTTCCTCAAAGGCCAGACGAGATTAAGGCTCAGGAGCATCGAAACCAAGTCTGATAGTAATTCCGGATGTTGCTGCGCTGGTTTTAGGAGAGAGTTTAGGTGGGTTTGAGATGGCAAAATTTGCAGGCGCTTTCGCGTGCGTGAGTCGAGAAGAGGAAGGGCAGATCGCGAGGCGATGATCTTAGCAGTGTGTTCGGAATCCGAGTCACTGTCATCCGCCCACGATGTTGGTGTTTGGGAGTCCTGGGGTAACGGAGGTTCTAAAGCGTGGGGTGGTAAGACGTTCAACAAAGTAGAGAGGAGTTGTAGATAAGCCTTCAGCGATGATACAGGCAAAGTGGTATATCGTGGAGGAGTAAACGCCAGGAGATTTGCAACAATGTTGATCTGTGATGATGTGGAGGTTACAGAGATGATGTCGGGGATACACGATAATAGTACATGCAGATGCGCGAGAGGAAGCTGTCCAGATAGCTCTGAGAGTGATGTAAGAGGGATGCGATAAGGAAGCAGGGGAAGAGCAAAGATGTGCGAGACCAAACCCCAGAAGGACCGGGCAAATAACTCGGACGACGATGACAAGTTAGTGAGCGGGAGATACAGAAGTTTCACTAGATAAGGAAGCGATGGGTTGTTCTTGGACTCAGGTCCCTGTGGAGACGTAAATTATCGAAATTGGGAGAGATGAAGGTGACGGACAATTGTCATTATAGCACGTCCAAGGTGTTTGTAGACATCATTCTTCACGAGCCATTGCGTTATGCGCAGTGATAATTCATTCCCGGATGGACCGAGAAGCCTTGCAGCCAATGACGGATCCAGCAGTTTGCACAAGACCTGGAGATGCGGCACAGCAGTGGGAACGCTGAAAGACCATCAAACCATACAGCGTCTATGTGAATAGTAGATACACTTACCCTCCCCTACTTGATATAGAATGGAGCAAGAGAACAGCGACGCGACTTAGAAGAGTGATCCAATGATCCCGATCAGGTCCCTGAACAGGTCCGAACAACAGAGCTGCAGCACTCGAGGATGAAAAGACGTTACATATCATAAGAGAGTAGACATACAGTCATCCTGATGCATTCTCTGAGACCACAGACTGAGAAGTTCCTCATCCTGCCCAACGAGGACAAGACATCGCAGGGCTGTGATGCCAGTGACTTGCTCCTGGAATACCCGACGCAATTGCCACCGGACGCGCCGGGCTTCGTATGCGCCACGCCACCATGCTTGTATCCGGATCGCGCTCTCTTCTCGTTTGCGCTGCGCTTCCCGTTCCATCCTTCGAGCTCGCGCTTGGTCTAAGATCGCCGCCTGGGATGTTACAGAGGTCGACCCTCCTAAGTTGATCTCGCGCCGCCTACGTTCATCTCCAAATAATGGAAGCATTTCAAGGACACCTTTTCGTTGATATGCAGCCGGAAGTGATTATCTTCGAGGAGTAGTGGTGAGCGACACAAAGTGGGACGGGACGCTTTCAGCTCGCCACTGCCAAAACACGCAAGCATCACTCAGCAGCTGTGTAACCCTAACCCCGATATAGGATCTATTGCGTAAGCATTACTGACTATCACTCAAAGGTGCACTCTACTAAGTCGGACTGTCCCGTGCCACCATGTCACTGATTGCTGGGCCAACAGTCTGGGAGTGAAGATAATACAACAAGGAGCACCGAACCGGCAAATCTGCCCCTATGGCTCTTTGATTTTCCATGGGAGACTAGGATACCGGTCACAGGAGAGGGAGCTGGGCCACATTGACGACTCGATGACTCCCTGTAATTTACAGGAGTTCTCAATATGACAACTTCAACTAAAAAATCGAAAGAAGACTTACTACAGTAGAAATGCTCATAATGCATATGGTAGTAATGCATAAATGCCATAATGCATTGACTTTGGGTAGGTCCCATTGTGGGGCCTGCAAAAATGTTGGAATGTTGCATATTGCATAATGCATGGGCCAACAACAGTGAATATGCATTGTGAGGGAGCTACATAATAGGATTGTACTTGACTATTGTTCAGTGATGTTGAGGAACTGGTTACTTTGTCACCATCACCTTTATCATTTTCGTGCTAAGTTCTGATTCTCAGGAATTTCTCGATGTTAAACAGATTACACTAGATAATTGGGTGAAGGAAAAACATGTAATTCAGGCTGTTCAGCCATAGTTAGCAGTATCTATGTACAAATGTTCATACATTCTTGTAGCTATAGCGCAAGGTCACCGTGGGAACAAATATGACCTTGCATATCCGTGGTAATGCATCAGGATTTTGCTGGTCCCGACGATATGCATTATGAGCATATCTACTGTATGTAGATGTAGCTACTAATTTATGTATGTAGTACCACCTCGCTTCGACTTGCGCCGAATTTTTCCCACTTGCTCCTGCTGGACTGCCGGGCCCAAGTTCCAACGGTTCACTTCTCTTTCCCTTGACTCGCCCCATCCACTCACTCCCGTCCACACATACTCATGTACTACCGTCCTTTGCAGGTGGCAGGTTTATGGTCAAGTACTACCACAAATATTGTTTCGGTTTACCTGCAGACAAAGACCCTGTCGGGGAACGAAAGCACCGTTTGAAGTAATACTATTATTCGTCCTCCAGATCGATGCAAAAACACGGCCATCGAGTTTAAATTCGCCTGCTGCGAGAGAACACAGAATTTGTCCATCCTCTCTCACATAAAGCCTAGTCCAGTCCTTTCTCGCCTTCCCCGAGCTCGAAGCTTTTGGCTCACTGATCCACATCGTTCACGACGAGGCCACTGATAGCTACCGAGAAGAATCTCGAGACGGCACTCAAAATTCAACAAGCGATTATCCCAGTTGGTTTGATTCTTCACTTCCATCGCCACCAGCTGCCTTGTTCACTCGCAACTTCAGCTCTATCTCTACGTGATGGCTAGTATCCGTGTCGACAATACTGAGCAGGGAAAAAGAGACGCTGCTGTGAGGGCCAAGATCGCAGGTTGTTCTCATAGAACGCCAATGATCACACATCCATTCGCTCACACCAGTTGTCGCCTACCAGGATATGCTATGCCTCGCACTAGCTAGCGACGTCTTCACGTCTCTTCATTCAGAAACCCACCTTGGGCCTCAGTCTACTCTGAGGAATACTTGGTTCATCGAACCCCTTGATGATTGGCAACCGAAAACAAAGAGCATTGGGGAATTTTATGCCAAATTGAACACAGGTATATATCCCGGCCCACGTAACTTCTTCGAATCAATACTCATTAGCGCCTACTAGATGTTACTCAAACCACTCAGTGGGGTAACCGAAACTACGAATTTTCTCCCGCCGAGCTCTTTGGCAACATTATGGTCCAGGTCACTGACGACGGATCTGCCCTCAAGGCTCTGGACATTATCGTCGAGCAAGACAAAGGCTGCAGCGCCACAGAGCTAGCGCATTACTCGATGTTCCTTGGACTTTGGCAGACTGTCGACTGGAAATGCTGGCCTGCCCCTTCCTCTCCCATTACGGAGGACTGCCCGGATTCCCTCTTCGTTTATCATGCAACAATTTCCTTCCCTTTATTCACCACTAAAGAACGACTGTTCTCAGTTGCAAACTTATTCGTCCTCGATGGGCGTAACCAATGTCTATCATGACAGTACGACGCCCGACTACTTGGAATCTCTTGATACAGGCGAGATCGAGGAAGGCAATCGGCCACCGGTCACTGATAATCAAGGAGGGCGTTTGACGTAGTAAAACTCGCCCAGCCCAGCCTCTCATACTTACAAGAGTTTCACTGGATATACTGTTGGACACGTCTACCAGCTTTTACTAGCATGATCGCTTCTCCCTTTCCCAACGAACAATTACAGCTGTTCTCTTTCATCAGCTTGTCATTTCCTCGTGCGAACTATCAGAATGATCCTTTGCATAGAAGCAGCTTTGTGAGTCAAGTTCAAACGAACGAGTCCGGCATGATCATGCACCATCCTTCACAGGTGGAAACTTTATGGTACTTAAAGTATCATCTTGCTTCGGTTTGTAACGCCCCTGACGCTTCACAATAGGGCATTCAATACAATCCATGACTCAAGTGTTGCCTATTTCCGATGGTTCGTTTTTCTACATATACAGCACTCGGCCATCGCATTCATAACATGTCTCACATAGCATATAAATACTTCATGGCTGGCTGGCTGAACTATCTTAAATACTTATCGGAACTCCTCAGTCATTACCTTCAGAATCCCAAATTAAACCACGCCTCGACTATCTTCCAGCAGGCTTGTCGTTTGAAGTTCTATTAGTAACTTCCTTGGAAGGCCTACCAACAAGTCATAGTCCCAGTTCCGCTTGACGGTACGTGTACATTTTTGTGCTCGGAATGAGTGCTGATATCATTCAGGCGCCGGTTACAGTCCCTACACAGGGCCTTTTCGTCCATCGACTTTATGTTTGTGCGTCTCGACCTTCAAGTCCTTTTCCCATTTACTCACTCGCTCAGTCAGTGGGAAGAACATTGTTGCGCCACTCATACGGCTAAGGAGTTTGGACGCAAACAGAATTTCAGTCACGCTTAATTCCTGTGATGTATGTTATCCTCGGTATTTCCAGCTTGGTAAGAATTTACAAGCTTTGGGGGACTGAAGGCGCATAGGTTTTCTCGTAACCTCATCAATGTCTGCTACCAGTAAGCTGTCGTTGGTTGTATTCGCATCAGTAAATGCTGAGGATTACAATCTCAGTGTATGTCGCAAAAGCGCTGTAGAGTGCGAATGGGTTCGTTCGTTTCCTTTTCTCGGACTGTAATCTGTCCATGCATGCTGCCTATTTGCTTCCAGCATACGGGTCGTTGCGATTAGTGAGCTCGGTTACGGTAGGGATATGTTTTTTATGCTCAGAACCGGAGACGTCAGCATCTACCTAGCCACCATGTGTCTCTCCGTGGCTGCCCGCTGTTTGACAGCGCACCGCACCCCTTGTGACGCATAAATCTCCCACATCCGTCCTCTCCCTTCCTCTCCCTTCCTTCTCGACCGTGCCGCGATGCGAAGCACCTGCGGAAGCCCGACTTTTTAGTCGACATGGCGTTTTCGGGGCTCCACGCCTCCCCAAAGAGTCCCAAGTCTCCGACCTCTGCGAGGATGGGTGCGGAGATGTCGAAGACTAAGGGGAAAGCAATGAGATGGTCAGCAGCATTCAAGCTCTCTCCCCAAGTCCGGCAGGAAGCAACCGACAAATTCGCTGATCGATGCGGACAACATCTAGAAGGACTTTATTGAAGCCAGTTTTGAGCCTGCGGTTTCTGTTCTGGTGACGCCGATCAAGCCTGCGATGGTTGTACATATCTCTGACCACGTCGGTGGATGTGCGCACGCAACTCGTCGGAATTAATCGGGCAATCAACACACCCTGGTGGACTGTCAACGACGGTCTGATGAGTTTGGGGATGAAGACAAAACCATCGATGTTGAATATGATGGAACTCTTTCGATCGACGAGAAAGGAAGATGTTGTGTGTTAGGTGTGTCGGGGTGACATTGTCTTTCCTTGTCGTTTTGACTTTTTTTTTGTTCGTATCCCTTGTTTTTCTTTTCCAGTCCGAAAAGTGGTGCCTTGATTCCAATTTCCGTGCGCCAAGGGGCGCCAAGGTAATATCTGATTGTTCACTACCACTGAACCACTACCACTGTTCCCCGATAGACGACGATAGCCCACATCCATTATGGAAGACTTTGCGGGGGCCGGCCGGCCGGCCCATTTGGTGGGTGCCGTGGTCCGCTGCAACTCCTCGCCGAAATAGGGCAAACCAAAAAAAAAAAGAGGGATGGATCAGCAAATAGACGGTGTTCCATGAAATTGAAAACGATGGGTTTGAGGCTTGAGCAGAGACGGCGGCGCTCGTGTGACGAGACGAGCCCGAGGGTTTCCCACACTCAAACTCCAAACGTCTCCAGAACCGATCGCGGAGGACCGTCTAGTCACCTGGTTTGCTATATAGTGCGAATGGGTTCGTTCGTTTCTTTTTCCCCACCGAAATCTGCTCATCCATGTTTCCTGTTTGCTTGCAGCGTACGGGTGGTTTCGGGCCTTGAGCTCGCCGACGCTTTTCTTACGGTAGGAATATGCTTTACGCTCAGAACCGAAGATCTCAGCATCTGGCGGACAGAACATAGCCAGCGTGTGTTTGTCCGTGTCCGCCGCAATAGAAGTTCTGATCGCCATTTTCCTCACTTTCTTACTTCTCCGCAAGCGGGCCGCGACTCCATTCGGAAGGTAAGTGCGCACGGCTATGCGTCGTGTTGCGGACTCATAATGCATCTTGATTATTAATTTTGGTCCCAAGTACGGTAAACATCTTGCAGCGCCTCACGGTGTTCACGGTGAATACAGGTATCTGGCCAGCCACATTCGCGCTCTTGGCCACCATCTTAGTGCGTACCGCTCGTCATTGGCACATTTGTCTAATACGTCCTGATCTACATACTGTAGATGAATTCTTCCACTTCAATTTCGTCTGGGCTGTGTTCGGTATTCCGCTTTGCCCACCAGTGTACAGCAACACCCTTCTTGCCAACTTGAATGCCAGATTATATGTTCGGGGTGAGGCGGCGACACGCAATGTCGATGTGGACTTGTTCAACAGTCCAAGTTCGCCGGCATCCGACAGCACCAGCACCGAGAAACAGCACGGAGAGGTGCTGATGGTCCATTCTGCCCATCAGGTGTGTTTCCACAGCCCCAGCTGATTCAGCTGTCATGGCTTATCACACGACGATTGTCACGGTAGAGTATTTGGAAGACCACAGAAGTGGTGAGGCTTCCGGAGGCCAACCGGTCCTAGACATCCGAGAGCATGTCAGTATGATGGGTTTTGACAATGGAGACCCACTGTAATAGGATCTTGTGTATTTGCTTGTCCATGTACTTGTTTGTTTATTCGTTACTTTCTCTTCCACCTCATCGGCGCACTTATTTATTCGTGTGAATAGTTACTTGCCCGATGATGCACCGACTTGATTATTTGCGCGGTCATGCGATTGAACACATGTTGTAACAGACATAGCAGTAGAGTATGCGGGATACAATGTTGGTGCGCATAGATGCTGCATGATTGACATACACCAGGCTGGTTGAAGATCTGCACAAGTGGGTAACAGCTCAGCAACGTACGACTCGGATAGAGTATCAGAGCATGCTATCGTCTTCCAAAAGTTTGCGTGACCTTGGTGACATGGACGTCGATGCAACAAAAATGTTGGGAGAGTGGAGATCCCCTGCATCTTGTACAGCAAGTTGGCAAATATCTTATGGTTGCCGCGTTAAGATGGCGTTTGATGAAGGACGGATGCTGCTGGGAAAGCTATGTCGAGAGGGTGGTACTGAACAATCGGATACTGTACAGTTACTTGAGGTGCGATCGGATGCTAGTGACAACAACGGGCCTGGAAAGCGATTCAACCCAGTTCGAAACTTGTCCTCCCTCGATGGGCTGAATCCACGTCCCTCATGGAAGGGCAGTACCTGATTGCTTGGAATCTCTTGATACAAGCGGCATTGGGGAGGGCGATTGGTGACCAGTCACCGATGAGCCATCACGCGCATGCATCAAGGAGGTATTTGACAGTGTAGAATTCATCGAGTGTACCGGCATGTTACTGTGGGAACAAGCAAAATGCCAGGGGTGAACCAGGCAGGCCACAGGGGGTTCCAGTAAAGACCACGATGACAAGTTAGGAGTAATTGGACACTGTCGAGGGAAGTAAGGCGAAGTAGTCTGGGACCCAGCTTGTCTATGAGGCAAACCGTTGGGCGATCGGACTCTGGAGTCTGGTGACAGCTTGATGTACATGTGGGAGTGACGTCCAACAAGCGGTGCCTCGATTCCAATTTCCGTGCGCCAAGAGGCGCCAATAAACTGTCTGATTGTTCACCAGCACCGGCCACCAAGGAACCACCGTGATTGCTTCCTGATAGACGACACGATGACCCACGCCCATCATGGAAGACTTTGTGGCTGCCAGCCGGCACCTTTGAAGCCCAGACTCTAAAATATGCATCTCCGACTGAAACTGACCGTTGGCCTTCCTTTGCTATACCGAAAAAGTACAACAGGTTTTTTCAAACAATCAATTGCCACCCTCAAGTCTTGAGCTGACATTATAGGCCGAGTACTTCATTGAACATTATATCACGTATCGCCACCCACCGCTGCAATGGCAGCATTCAGGTCACCAAACGCATGCCAATTCCGGGTTCCGGCGAGATCTGAAAGGTGAAAAGCGATATATGTGGCACACCCCTTGACTCAGGGATGGCTGATAAGCGCCCTCTCAAGGCTTGCTAATGATCATCGTGTTACCCCACGAGATGCTGTGACGTTTGTCCCCCCACGGTGAGAATTTCTCTGTATGAACTTTGTCCTCCCATGGGCAGGATATTTGTGGCGTGGGTGTTGATCATATTCTGCTGCCGTGTTGCACAGCCCCGAATGACATTCACGTGGGCCACTCGATCAGATTTTCCACCTTGCTGATCATGGACAATTGGAACTGATGTCCGATTGTATTGGATTAATTTGGCCCGCGGGTTAAGTCGTTGTGAATTTAACCTGTGGCAGGTTTTGCTACGGATGGTGGCCCGTCATTGGCTATTTTATACCACGGTACTGTTTTTCTCATGAAGTGTCTTGATGCTGGATGTGTCGAGCATTGAGAACCATCATATTTTGATGTAGCCCTGATGTTTTTTTAGTGGATTTCCTTCGAGGCTATGCTTTACTGTGAGCATGCCATGGCTCACGGCGGCCAATTATTTGACTCCCCTGGGCAAGTATAAAATACTATGGACTGGCTGCCACTTTGTTTTCGACACCGTTTCCCATTCCTGCGAACTGAACTGAAGCAGAGTCTAGTCGATACTCAAGTCATGTCAACCAACCCACTTGTCTCACTATATGGACAAATATACGGTTCATTGTACTTTGCTGTTGTCATGTCGACCGCATTTTATGGTGTCACATGCATGCAAACGTGAGTCTTGCTCATTCCAAAGTGTATTGCAGTGATGGAAAAAGTGCACTCTGAACTCGGACAGATTCTTCTATTATGTCCAGTAAGTTCCATGTTTCTTGTACTCTTTCATTAGTTCACCATGTCTTCGTGCCAGTTATCAAAATGATCACATGGGTATGAAGAGCCTTGTGAGTTAAATTGTGAACAAGTTCAACATAATCATGAACGGTCCTTCACAGGTGGCAGCCGTATGGTAAAATACCATATTACGTCGGTTTACGACGTCCCTGACCCTTCGCGATAGGGCACTCAATACAATCCACGAGGCTTTGCTTATTGCCGGTGGTTCGTTTCTCGACATATACAGCACCCGGCCGTCGCTTTTATATCGTGTCCCATATAGCATACAAATACTTCATGGCTGGCTGGCTGAACGTATCTTCAATACTTTACTCAAATCCGTGAGTCATTACTTTCAAAATCCTGTTTTTCATGCCTTGATTATCTTCCTAGCGAGCTCATTGTAAGTTCTATTCGCCACTTGATTGGAAGGCTTACCAACAAGTCGTAGTTACAGTTACTCTTGACGGTGCGTATATATTTTTCTCCCCGGAACGAGTGCGCCGCTGATATTATTCAGGCTCTGATTGCAGTGCCTACACAGGGCTTTTTCGTCCACCGACTCTATGTTTGTGCGTTTCAACCTCCAAATCGTTTTTCTCTTCACTCATGCCCCTTCAGTCAGCGGAAAGAACATTATTGCACCAATCGTATGGGTAGGAGTGTTAACATATCAGGGATTTCAGTCTTGATGCCTGTGATGTAGGTTATCCTAACAATCATCGGAATTGGTAAGCCTATGAATTTTCGGGGACTGGAGTCTAACAGGTTTTTTTTGGAAACATCAGTGTTTGCTACCAGTAGGCTGTCATTGGTTGGATTCAAATTTGATAAATACTGACAATCACAACCTCAGTTTATGTTGCAAAAGCACTATACAGTGCGAATGGGTTCGTTTGTTTCTTTTTCCCGCGCTGTAATCCACCCATGCTGTTTCTTGTTTGCTTCCAGCGTACAGGTTGTCACGGCACTTGAGATTACCGACCCTTTATTTACGGTAGGGATACGTTTTATGGTCAGCACCGAAGATCTCAGCATCTGGTGGACAGAATCTAGCCACCGTGTGTCTGTCTGTGTCCGCTGCAATAGACGTCCTGATCGCCATTTTCCTCACGTTCTTACTTCTCCGCAAGCGGGCCGCGACTCCGTTCGGAAGGTGCGCATAGCTATGCGTCGTGTTGCGGACTCGGAATGCATTTTGATCATTGATTTTGGTCCCAAGTACGGTCAACATTTTGCAGCGCCTCACAGTGTTCGCGGTGAATACGGGTATATGGCCAGCCATGTTCGCGCTCTTGACCACCATCCTAGTTCGTACCGCTCGTCATTCATTTGTTTGATATCTCCTGATCTAGATCCCGTAGGTGAATCTCTTCCACTTGAATTTGCTCTACGCTGTGTTCGGTATTCCCCTTTGCTCGGTGTACTGTAACACCCTTCTTGCCAACTTGAACGCGAGATCGTATGTTCGGGGTGAAGGGACGACGCACAATGTCGATGCGGACTTGTTCAGTAGTTCAAGTTCGCCGGCGTCCGACAGCAGCGCCAGGACCGAGAAACAGCACAGAGAGGTGCCGATGGTTCCTTCTGCTAATCAGGTCAGTTTTCACAACCCTAGCTGGTTCAGCCGTCATGGCTGATCACACGACGATTGTCACGATAGAGAATTTGGAAGACCACGGAAGTGGTGAGGTTTCCGGAGGCCAACCGATCCCGGACATTGGAGAATGTGCCAGTTTGATGGGTTTTGATAATTGAGACACACTGTACTAGTATCTCGTCGACGTGCTTATTTATTCATGTGGATATCGTTACTTGCCAGATGGCTAGGACAGGCCTGGTAGCTCGGCAGCTGGTCCGTGGGATCATATTTCATCACAACTCACTGATAGCTCTCGCTGACTCATAAGAAGCCTCCTCACCCACCTTCACACAAACCTACGTCACGAAACTTTCGTTGGGTCGCGCCCAGCATACCCCTCTTGGTAACTGCTCAGCAAACAGGACTGATAGCCCAGGTTGCCCTCTCCTAGCACACTGACTTTATACCTCACTGAATAATCGGTCACACAGTGCCCATCATTGCAATGTCATTCAGGTCAACAAGACCCATGCAGCTCAGCGAGTCACTAGCGTGAATGATGAATAGTCAGAAAACTCAATACATAGTTGTTCAGCGAGCCACTGGTGTGAATGGTGAATAGTCAGAAAACCGATACATGGTTGCTGGGGGTGCCTTCACTTGGAGATATAGCTCGTGCATCAGAACTTCTGATTCAGAAGCATAGAATTCCCTTACTGGATGGACACGACAAATTTATAAGACGGAATTTGTTATTCCCTGATGCCTCTGTAGAGTGTATATACAATTTTTGTTGGGTTTGTCACTGTCCCGCGGTGGGAGCCGCCAATTCCAAAAGTCATCATATTTTGATGCGCCCATCAATTTTACACATGCCTCGGTTGTTCCCTTGATCATGGTGTATCTAGATGTTTGGTCTGCTAAGCATTGAGAACCATGGTTAAACAGTTATTCAACTCCCTTGGGCATGCATAAATACTATGGACTGGCTGCCGTTCTGTTTTCGACACCGTCTCCCATTCCTGCTGCAACTGAACTCAAAGTAGAGTCGAGTTGGTGCAAGTCACTGGCATGTCAGCCAACCTACTTCCCCCACCATCCGGACCACTATATGGTTCATTGTACTTTACTGTTGTCATGTCGACCGCATTTTATGGTGTTACGTGCATGCAAACGTAGGTGTTCGTTCCAAAGCGTGTTGCAGTGACGGAACGCACTCTTACCACTTGGCAGGTTCTTCTATTATGTCCAGTAAGCTCCATGTTTATTGTACTCTTTCGTCAGCGTATCATACCTTCGTGCCAGCTATCAGAACGATCATTTCGGTATAAAGAGCTTTGTGAGTGACAGTTAACGTCACAAACGAGTCCAACATGATCATGTACCATCCTGCACAGGTGGCAGCTTTGTGGTAAAGTACCATGTTGCTTCAGCTCGTGACGTCCATGACGTTTTGCGATAGGCTACTCAACACAATCCATGAAGCTTTGACTATCTCTGGTGGTTCGTTTCTCGGCATATACAGCACTCGGCCGTCTTGTTCATATCGTGACCCAAATAGTATACAAATACATTATGGCTGGCCTGCTGAACCCATTGACGTTCCTGAACGGGATTCCGTAAGTCATTACTTTCAGAATCCCATTTTCACGCCTCGAACATCTTCCCAGCGACCTCATTGTAAGCTCTATTCCTAATGACTCTTTGGAAGGTCTACCAACAAGTCATAGTTACAGACGCTCTTCATAGTATGCCTCTATTTTTGTGCCCAGAATGAATGCTGATATTATTCAGTCCCTGGTTGCAGTACCTACCCAGGGTTTTTTCGTCTACCGAATCTATATTTGTGGGTCTTGATCCCCAAGTCCCTCCCTCATTTATTCATAATCATCCAGTCAGCGGAAAGAACATTGTCGCGCCATTGATATGGGTAAGGAGTCTGCATACACAAGGGATTTCAGTCTCGCTTAATTTCTGTCATGTAGGTTATTCTAGCGACCACACAACTTGGTAAGACTTTATAAGCTTTGGGGGACTGGAGTCTAATAGAGTTTGTCTAAATATCAGTGTCTGTCATCAGTGCGCTGTCATTGGGCACATTCACATCTGTAAGCGCTGATGATTACAATCTCAGTTTACAACGGAAAGGCGCTGTATAGTGCGAACGGGTTCGTTCCTTTCTTTTTTCTCCACTGTAATACGCCCATGCACGTTTCCTGTTCTCTTCCAGCATACAGGCCGTTACGATCACCGAGCTCAGCGGTAGTTCACTTACGGTAGGAATATATGTTTTATGATCAGGACTGAAGATCTCAGCATCTGGTGGACAGAGCTTACAGACCTTGAGTTTCTCCGTCGCTGCCGGAGTAGATGTTCTGATCGCCATTTTCATGACGTTCTTGCTTCTCCGAGAGCGGGCCGCGACTGCATTCGCAAGGTAAGTGCGCAGGGCATGGCTATGTGTTGTGTTCATTTGATCATGGATTTTGGTCCGCAAGTACGGCACACACTTTGCAACGCCTCACCGTGTTTGCGGTGAATACGGGTATCTGGCCAGCAACGTTCGCGGTCTTGGCCATGATCTTAGTGCGTCCCGCTCGTCACTAGCACACTTGTCTGCGATACTTGCTGATCTAAATGCTATAGCTGCACGTCTTCCCGTCAGAGTTGCTCTACACCGTGTTCGCTATTCCACTTTGCTCGGTCTACTGCAACACCGTTCTTGCCAACTTGAATGTCAGAGCGTATATTCGGGATGAAGCAACGACGCGATATTTCGATTCGAACTTGTTCAAAAGTTCAAGTTCGCCGGTGTCCAAAAGCACCAAGAGCGACGAACAGGGTAAAGAGCCGAAGGTGGTCCCTTCCGCCGAGGTGGGTTTTCACAGTCCAAGCTATTCAGTTGTCAAGGGCTTATCAGATGATGGCTGCAACGGCAGGGAGTCTGGAAGATCACGGCGGTGGAGACATTTCCGGATGTCAACCGGTCCACAACGTCGGGGAATGCTAGTGTGTAAATTTGATGGGGTTTTGACCATGGAGACCTACTTTGCTGGCTGACCTTGTCCGTTCGCTTGTCCATGTACTTGTTCGTTTTCCTTTTTCTTCCACATATAGTTACTTGTCTCCTGACGTAGAAATTTGATTATTTACGCAGTTGCTACTTGAATACACATGCAATGTAACACACATAGAAGTGGAGTCCTAGATGTGGTCGATGGATGACCATGGTGACACGCACGCCTCGGATGTTAAAGATGTCGGATCCTCTGCATCTCGTTCAGCGAAATAGGTCAATGAAGCAGCGCCATCATTGGAAACGAGCGAGTGGCCTGCTTGTTCTAAGCATATCCCATGGATTGAACTCCTTCGAAGTTGGTTGTTGATATGCGAGCAACACGATGTCTTGAAGAAACGGAAACGGAAACGGAAACGAATAAGTACGTGGCAAAGAATGTACACTAGGTGTCTAGGTCAACTAGTAGTACAGTGGCCTCGATTGTCAAAACCCATCAAGCTCATGGCATATTCTCCAATGTTGTGGACTGGCTTGTGTGCGGAAACATCACCACTTCTGTGGTCTTCCAAATACCCTACCGTGACAACGTGGTTTGATAAGCCCATGATATTTGCAGCGGCTTGGACTATGAAAACCCACCTGCGAAGCGGAAGTAACCGTCTTTGCGTCTTCACTCTGTTTGTTGGTCTTGGTGCTGTCGAACGCCGGTGAACTTGAATTCGTGAACAAGTCCGTATCGATATTGTGGGGCAGCACTTCACCCCGAACATACGCTCTGGCATTCAAGTTGGCAAGAACGGTGTTACAGTAGATCGAGCAAAGTGAGATGCCGAACGGCGCGTAGATCATATAATTGGGGAAGGCATGCAACCATAGCGTTTAGATCAGGAAATATTAATATTGCAAATAAGCATGCCAGCGACGGGCAACACGCACTGTGATGATAGTCAAGAGAGCGAACAAAGCTGTCCAGATACCCGTATTCACCGAGAACACGGTGAGACGTTGCAAAATGTGAGCCGTACTCGAGGACCAAAATCCATGAACAGATGTATTTCCGAGGCGGCAAATGTGCACTTACCTTGCAAATCCAGTGGTGACCCGCTTGCGCACAAGTAAGAATGTCAGGAAAATGGCGATCA
The DNA here is from genome assembly GCA_038092675.1 of Boletus rufocinnamomeus. Classification (NCBI taxonomy): domain Eukaryota; kingdom Fungi; phylum Basidiomycota; class Agaricomycetes; order Boletales; family Boletaceae; genus Boletus; species Boletus rufocinnamomeus. The sequence continues at coordinate 22,761 of JBBPQV010000327.1, forward strand.
GAACATCTACTCCGGCAGCGACAGAGAGGTTCAAGGTGAGTAGGTTCTGTTCACCAGATGTTGAGAGGTTTCATTTTGATTATAAAACATATCCCTACCGAAAATGTATTGTCACCGAGTACAGTGTATTGAACAACCTGTATGCTGGAATTGAATAGGAAGCATGCATGAGCAGATTGCAATCCAAGTTAAAGAAACGAACGAACCCATCCGCACTATACAGCGCTTTTGCAACATAAGCTGAAGTTGTGATCATTAGTATCTGCTGGTGTGAATGGGACCAATGACAGCCTACTGAGAGAAGCCACTGTTGTTTAGAAAACCCTATTAGACTCGAGTCCCCAAAAGTTTATAAAGTCTTACCAAGTTGGGTGAGTGCAAGGATAACCTACATCACAGAGATTAAGCGAAGCTGAATCCCCTACAGTGAAGACTCCTTACCCATACGAGCGGCGTAACAATGTTTTTCTTGGTGACTGAGCGGGTGTGAGTAAATGGGAAAAGGACATGGAGGTCGAGACGCACAGGCGTAGATTCGATAGACAAAAAAGCATTGCGAAGGTATTGCAACCACGGTCTGAATGCTATAAGCACTCATTCCGGGAATGAAAATGAATGCGTACCGTGAAGAGGAACTGTAACTATGACTTGTTGGTAGATCATCAAAGGAAGTTATGAATAGTACTTACAATGAGCTCGCTAGGAAGATAGTCAAGGCGTGAAAAACGATATTTTGAAAGAAACGACTCACGGAAGCACATTCTGAAATAATGATGGGTTCGTCAGGCCGGTGAGAATGTATTTCCATACTATGTGAGGCACTATGTGAACGAAACGTCCAATGCTGTGCATGTCGAGAAACGAACCACCAGCAATAACCAAAGCTTCATGAACTGTATTGAGTGCCCTGTTACGAAGCGTCAGTGGCGTCGCGAACCGAAGCAACGGGCCTTTACCATAAAACTGCTACCTGGGAAAGACGGTACATTATCATGAAGGGACTTGTTCATAATTTGACTTACAAAGAGCTTCATGCGCAAATGATCGTTCTGATAGCTAGAACGAAGGGTGATAAGGTACGAAAAGTACAAGAAATATGGTCCTTACTGAACGTAATAGAAGAACCTGTCCGAGTGGCAGGAGTGCACTTTGTTCCATCACTGCAATTACTTTGAAATTGACAGCACTCACGTTTGCATGCATGTGACACCATAGAATGCGGTCGACAAGACAGCGGAAAAGTACAATGAACCATATAGCGGTCCATATAGCTGGACAGGTGGGCCTCCAGTTGACATGACTCGTGTCGGCTTGACTGTTCTTCAGTTAGCAAGAACGGGAAACGGCGGAGAAAACGGAGTGGTATCCAGTGGTGCCCGTAGTTTATATACACACCCGAGGAAGTCGAAGAACAACTGACGGCCGTACTGAGACAATGTTGGGATGTTCACGTCAGATCATCAGATTGAAGGGAAACGCTCTACGAATTTCATGCACACATCAGAATATGATGGCACCACGAAAAAAACCGTTAGTAGTGCGGTGTCCTGGTGTTCCCTCGGCCTGTTACTACAAGAAATATTTTGGGAAGTAAGCGCACGGATGCATCGATGAGTGGTCACAAGTACTACTGTCAGTGTCATTGTCAATTTGTCACGGCGCTGATTGCTCGTTCCTGCTCAGTGCTAATTATGGAACGTCTCAACGATCTCTGAATTGTCACACCGTTGTTCTCTAGCTATGGTGAAACATAGGATTGTACCAGTCAGCATCACCATTTTTCCAGATGAAAACCCACCTTTCTGTATTCCATCATCACCGTGATGATGTGCACAGTGGGAAGTAAATCCACTTTTAATCAGTGACTGATTCACCAATAACCAGCACCATTTTCAGTAGAAATCAGTGATATCCACTTCTTCTCAGTGACAATCCTTTCACTGATTGTCACTTTTCG
>JBBPQV010000328.1:0-24700 GCA_038092675.1 Boletus rufocinnamomeus
TCAGGGACGTAGATACGTTTGTCGAGACAGAGGAAACTGTTTTCATCGACTGACCAACAAGAGTCGGCGGGATCGGACATGTGGAGTTCGGCTAGGGGATCTGAGGGAAGCGCGGAAAGGATATCGCTGTGGAGTTGTTCCACATCGAAGAGGGTGCTAGCTCGGAGTACCGGAGCTGCAAGGTAGGTGGCTCGGAGGGATGAAGTGAGTTGCTCCTGAGTGAATACGGGGCAGAAGTTGTGTGGATTGACACGAGCATAGTCCTTATCCCCCTCTTTGGGATAGATGTCCCAGCGTCTAGTAAGGGAGTCAGGTTTCATGCCGAGGCAACCGGGACGGAAACGAATGATCATGTTAAATTGGGAGAGGAACTCCGACCACTGGGCTTGCCGGCGAGTCAGGAGTTTGGTGGTCGCGAAGTACTCCAGGTTCTTGTGGTTGGTGACGACGTCGATCGGAGTGCCGGAGCCTTCAAGGTAGTGTCACCAAGTCTGGAAAGACTCATGGATGGCGAGGAGTTCCTTATCATGGGTGTCGTAGTTGAGTTCCAGAGTGGAAAGCGTCCATGAGTAGAAAGCGACAGGTCGAATTTCTTCATCTGGGCAGCGGATGGAAAGGATGCCAGCTATGGCATAATTGGAGACATCAGTTTCTATAATCAGTGGAGTGTCCGGAACCCAATGGGTAAGGATCAGAGTGGTGGTGAAGGCTTCCTTCAGGTTGCGGAAGGCGGAGCGACAGTCATCTGAAAAGTTCCAGGGAATACCTTTGCAAGTAAGGCGGGTTAAAGGAATGACTATGTCAGAGTAGTTTGCTATAAAGCGACGGTAGAAATTTGCGAATCTGAGGAAGGATTGGATGTCCTTGACCTTCCGAGGTTCTGGCCACTCCTTCACGATCTGGACTTTGTCCAGAGACATCAAAAGACTGGAGGGAGAGATGTTATAGCCTAAGTACTCGGTAGTGTCAGTAGACCATTCGCATTTTTCTGGCTTAGCATAAAGTCCGTGTTTGTGGAGCCGTCGGAGGACCTCTCGGACATGCTCCTTGTGGGAGGCCTTGTCCTCAGAGTAGATAAGGATGTTGTCCAAGTAGACTATGATGCAAACATCTAGAAGATCAGTGAAGATAGTGTTTACAAACCGCTGGAATCCCACGGGGGCATTGGTAAGACCGAATGGCATGACGAGCCACTCATAGGAGCCATAGTGCGTCCGGAAGGACATCTTCCATTCATCTCCCTCGGCGATGCGGACTAGGTGGTATGCGTGCCGGAGGTCGATTTTGGTGTAGATCTTGGTGCGGCTTGGAGCGTCTAGGAGGTCAGAGAGGTGGGGAAGTGGGTAGTGGTCTTTCTTCGTGATCTTATTGAGTCCTCGGAAGTCAACACAAAGACGGAGGGAACCATCCTTCTTGCAGACAAAGAGGACCGGAGCAGCGTGAGCGGAGGAGGAGGGACGGATGAACCCCATTGCTAGGTGCTCATTGAGGAATGTGCGGAGTGAGCCGAGTTCGGAAGGGGAAAGGGAGTAGGTGGTGCCCAGTGGAGGAGATGCTCCTTCCTCCAGGTTGATCTTCAGATCGTGTTCGCGATGTGGAGCAAGCATAGAAGCCTTGCTCTTGCTAAACACGTTGGGGAAGTCGTGGTATTCTGGAGGGACAGTGGAGAGGTTGACCTGTTCTGGAGGAGTGAGGGAAGCAGAGCGGAGATCACTCTCCTGGGGGCGGAGTTGCAGGCTAAACTGAACAGAGCCCTCAAGGCGACAAGCCAGTGTGAAGGCAGGTGCACTGACGAGCGCGATAGGTGGAGCCTTGCGATCGGAGAAACATGGTGGATCAGATGGGATGGGATCAGCCGGAGGAAGTGATTCTGGAGGCTGTGGAGGAGAGCTCGGGGGTGCTGGCACAATCTGTTCAGGTGCACGGAAAGAGATACTGCTCGTAACCCAGTCAATCAACGGATTGTGTCGGGTGAGCCAGTTGTATCCTAGAACAAGGGAACAGGAGGAGTCCAGCAGAGTGACGTAAAACGTCGTTGGAGTGATATCACCGGTTGCGAAACGGACAGAGAGGTTGATGGCTCGGGTTATGGTGCTGTTGGATGTTCCATCGAAGAGGCGGAGTTGAAGCGGGGGCACAGGGTAGGTAGAAAGTCTGTGTTTATTAATAAATGATGTATCAATAAAACAGTTGGAGGAGCCGGAGTCTACAAGCGTGGAAAACGGAGTGATCGGATATGATACTAAAGAAACGGAGGGCATAAGCGACTTAGGATCAGAAAGAGCGGATGCGTTGAGATGGATCTCCTTGAGTGCACGGGTGGGTTCAATGCAACCTCCAGTCTGTGCAGAGTCACGGAGGTCGCAGGCTATTTTTTTGTTTCCAAGGTGGAGGCCTCCGGTTTAGCTTCTGGAGTTGTGGTCACTGCATGGCCCTTGGCTGCCTGAGATGTAGACTTGGGGCAGTCCTTAGCCATGTGGCCAGTGAGACCACAGAACATGCACAGTTTGTTGTCAAACCGGCATTTGCACTCCTCATTGGTTAGCTTGCTGTCTTTCCCTAGTTTGGACGACAAGTCTGGTTTCAGAGCTGCAGAGGTGGATGCTCCTTTGCCTTTTGACTCCTTGGAGTCCTTGGAGCCACCATTGAAGGGGCAAGGTGCGGAAGGCACAGGAGTGGAGGGTTTGTCGGACTTGGGTGTGGAGGATTGGTTGGTGTTCTTCGTCTGACGGCTGATCTCAGACTTGCACTCCCAATAGCGTGTGTTGATCGCCTGAGCAAGAACTCAGAGTTCGGAGAGCGTCGGGGGTTTTCCAACACGGGAGATTTCGTCTTTGATGTGGTCTGGCAGACCGTTGTAGAAATGGTGCCAGAGGGCACCTTCTCCATATCTGCGGACTTGCGAAGCAATCCTATTGAACTCGACGATGTACTTGTTGATGTGCTGAGTGTCCTTCATAGACAGGTGGTCGAGCTGGTGCTCCGCATCTCCGACGGGATCGTGTGGACCAAAATTGGTTTGGAGCTCAAGGATGAACTCCTTGTAGTTATCCATCCAGTAAGGACGGAGCGCGGGATCTTCCATCTGGAGGAGGTCCGGTTCAAACCACTCCAGAGCCATATCCTTAAGGTACGACTGCATGAAGGTAACCTTAGCGCAGTCGGTACTGAAGGCCTTGGGACGGTCTTGGAAGTTTAATTCGCATTGCACTAGGAAGACCCGGAGTTTGTGGGGTTCTGTCCTGTCAAACTGATCTGGTTCTCAGACTTTAGTGTGGGGGGTAGAGTTGGAGGTGGGATGACGTGTGGAGCGGGCAAGGCCTTGGATGGCACTTGCGAGAAGAGCGAGGGTGTCTCGAGGGACGTGCTCGTTGTCGGAGTTGTCCGGATCGTCGTCATCGCCGGGGAAGTATGGGTCATCGTCGAACGGGTCATCTCCGGGGTCTGGGTCACCAGGAGCATCACCGTCCTCGGGGACGCGGAAGTCCTGCGCTCTTTGGCTCGAGTGCTGGCTTGGCTGAGAGGATGATTTCGTCTTGTTATCATCGAGATCGAGCTCAATGATGCATGCTCCAGGAGTTGGAGACTCCAGAGCGGGACACACCTGAGAGGTGGATGGTGTATGTTGTGCAGAGAATCCACGGAATTGGTCGACGAGTTCGGGGCCTCGACGACTGCTTCCGAAGATGCTAAGGGGATTGTATCGGGGAGATGGCAGAGGGTTTGCATCTAGGGCGCAGGTTTGGGATCTGGTAGTGCGTGTAGCCATGAGTTAGACTCGTAACAAGTGGGAGTTCGAATATACTGTTAAGTACGGGCAAACTCCGAGGGGAGGACAAACTCTGGAGTGCCAGAGTTGTCTATACAGACGGGACTTGGCTTCACCATATGTGGTGTGCCCTTGTCAGGAGTCTTGTTGTCCCGGAATTTACTGAAGGGTCAGATTTGGACTTTAAGACGTACTAGACGTCAAGTTGAGCGGAGGTTACAGAGAGAGTCTTCGAGACTCAAGCGGAGAGAAGAAGTTAGACTAATTTGATATTTGAACTGAGGGGAAGTACAGGAGTTTCGGAGGTTTATATACTACAGAGTAGTAGGAGACTACTAACGGAGTGGAGCTGGTTTGTAAGTAGGGAGTCGGAGGTAAGATAAAGCCGGAGCTGTGCTCCTAAGCAGAGTACAGATATGGAGGATGCTAAGAAGCGGAACTAATACTAATACGGAGAAATGGAGGTAATGGAAGATATATGTAAGTAGGGTTGCAAGTAATGGACAAGGTCTGGGGGTCAGGGGTTGCGTCTCGAATGAGAACGCACCGGAGTTCATATGTACAGGAATTGGAGTTGGTCCGGAAGACCGGTGGTTGGACTTAGAGAATTTCTGGGATATGACACCGACTCATTATCAATGTCCATTGCCTCACTTGCACACTGACTACAAAGATTTGAGCCAATCAACTCGCGAGTTGCAGCACAACAAGAAATGGTCATACTCTTTTGTCTTTGGCATTGTGAATTTGAATGAGAACCATTGCTTGCTAGAAACCTTGTACTGAGTCTGACCATGCTTCTCAAGAACCCTGTCTAGAAATTCAATATAGTTGTCCTCGCCAAGTAGGAAAAACATCTCCTTGGTTTTGATAGACTTCTCTCGTTGCTTGACGGTCATACTCTTGCCCTTGGATGACTGTTTGAGGGCAGAGTAAACAGTGAGAGCAACAGTAAAGGCATACTGTCTTTCATCTGGTTGGTCAGACATGGCAACAAGTAGAAAATTGAACCGACAGTAGTAGTAGTATACAACAAACTACACTTACTTGGCTGCATGGGCCACTCAGCTGCACAGGCCACTCAGCTGCACCTGGGGTCTCTGCCCAGCTGTGTTCAAGGCGTGACTTTTCAAAACACATTTTCCACAGAGATTTGGAAAGTGCTGTAAATATTCTTAAATAGTTAAGTTTGCCCAAGACAATTAAACCAGGTAGCCAACTTATCCTCTTTCTTAATTAGTCTTAATATAAATTTATTACTGTTGTCTAAGTCATCTCAAGTCATCAGAGTAACCATGATGTGTAAATTGATTAAGACAAACAAAATATTTCACTGACAGTTAAGATGCTTTTATAAATGAGGGAATGTTGACTGTGTTGACAAGGGTAAATGCATGGGTGAGTGTGACTGTGGGGGCGAGGATGAACAGCAAGGGTGAGTGCATGGACCCAGGCAAAAAAAGTGATGAGAGGCAAGCACAGTGTGAGCACAGGGACAAGGGTGGATAGTGAGGGTGAGCATGTGGGCAAGCATGGCGTGAGCATGGGGATGAGGGTAAATGGATGGGCATGCGAGGTCAGTGACAACCTTGAGTCATTTGATGATCTGATGATCCCTAAACAGTCAGAAACTGAGCCTTGAGTTGCTGCCAGCAGAGCCTCAAAAACAAGGGTGAGAATTAGTGAAGGGCACATAGTACAGGAAATTGACACTCAGAGAAAAACAAGTGATGATCTGATGATCCCTGCCAGTGAACGGTTGGAAACCGAGCCTTGAGTTGCTGCCAGTGGAGGAAGGCAAGGGGTCAGATACTGTGGGATCAGGGATTGGTCCATGAGATCTTAGTAGACACTGGTGATCAGCAATTCAAGGAGTTCTTTGAAGTTTTTGTAGCCTTCTTGGTCTTGGTAGCCTGCTTTGAGCCATTGGGTGACAGTTTTGTCATGGAAGATGAGGATGTGAAAGAAGGTGTTGAGAGCAAGGATGACATTGGGTTTGATTGAGATGCTGTCAAGTAAGACAGGTTGTGGGGGAACATCAAAGGTGTATGACATGAGTGTCGGTTGGATCATAATCAAGGAATTGTTGACATCTTCATTCAGGATACTAGTATGTCTGCAAGATGAACAATGTGAGGATCCATTTGTGAAGCAATGAAAGAGCAGGCATCACTTACCTGTAAAACATGGTCTTGTCCAGACTGTTGTTAAACACCTGCAAAAACTGACCCCACCTCAAATGGAACATAAATTGTGGGTAAATGCTAATGTTGTCTGTCAACCTAAAGCTTGCCAGGTCTTTCTTCCTATAGTCTACAAACTTTTGACACAACCAAATGGGCATGTAATCCAACCATCTCAACACATCCAATGAATCATTGATCTTGGCCTTGAAGACTGCTCTTCTGGCCATCAGCATGGCAGCTGCTTCCTGATTAAACAAAATGGCAGTGCTTGGTGATTCTGCTTCTGCAAAGTTACATGCAATGGTCATCACCTGCAGGCACTGCTGACTGGACGAGTGTTGATAGTGAGTAACAAATTGGACAAGATCACATGAACAGGTTGGAGAGCCTGACCAGTGAGTATGACAACTTTGAAGTACACTGCAATGAACATTTGAGGGATGACACAGTTCAACTTCCATGCCAAAGTTTGACTGATACCGATCTCAGTCTTGCCCACACAATCTGACTTTTTGCCAGCAGATATAGCATGCCCAATCAAGCTGGAAATCCTGAGTTCCCTGGTAGTCTATGGTGGTGTCTGGAATCACAGGATGGAATAAATAAAGTGAAGAACCAAGTACCTGGACATCAAAGGTGGTGTTGAAACTGATCTGTAGGAAATCTTGGTTGTCTTGTTGAATGCATGAAGGAAATTTTGCTTGAAAATACTGACTTGATCTAGGCAACCAGTGAACAAATTGGTGATGTGGCTGTTGTTTGATGCTCTATAGAACTATGGATAAAGCTGAGTGACACAGGTGATGTAACTGGAAAGTGAACACGTTTACCTTGACAGAGCACTTGTAGTGCTTTATGCTACGTATCACACTCAATATCATGATGTGAACAGATTGGTTCTTTCAGCTCATTGCTCACTACCATACCAGGACTTTCAGTAGTGGGACCACTGGTGAAGAGCATAATGTAAGCACCTGTGTTAGGATAGCATGTGGCCTAGTAGGGTATTATAAGCAATGAGTGGTGAGACAAAGGGCACGCTGACCTCCAACAAGCCATCAGCAACATTGATAGCTACACCAGTGCAGTAAAGAGGATACTTATCATTAGCCATGTGCAAGGGTTTCGAGAATGCTGGTTAACTGGAACTCACACTGTTGAACAGGTAGAAGGAAATGAGTGACACCAAAAGCCTGTTGTGGAATTGGCTGACCAAGATGCAGAGCAGCATGAGTCATTGTGCTGGGGCTGAGCATGTCCTGGATTTGTTTGGGAGTATACTCCTTACCACCACAAAAGACATAGGACTTGCTACATTTGGCATAGTCAATTTCATGCACTTGAGTCTGGATGGATATGAGCAATGACAAGGGTAAGCAGGGGGTGGGACATACCATGGTGCTGTACAAGATAAGACTGACAAGAGCATAGGGTGAGAGCAAACTGAGGCTGACAACAAGGGCATCCTGGAGGGCTTTGAGATCCTCTTCATCAAGACAGGTAGTATTGATGATGAAAAGGAAGATGGGGTGCACCTGGACTGGATGGGTGTACTCAATGGTGGTGTGTTTTGGGAACAGTTTGGCAGGTAGGTTTGTGTTTGAGATGTCCTTGTAGTATGGGGGGAAAGTGTTGCGGGAAAGACAGAAGGAACATGCACAGAGTCTTCTGTGGATGTCAATTTGGCTGCAAGGGAATGATGGGAGGAAGGGAGGAAGGGTGAATAGTGAGATACCAAAAGGATTAAAAATGGCATGACATAGGGGCTCACATGTGACTGGCTCATAGAGGACTAGAGGGAGATCCCTGTGGTGCTTGAGGGGAGTGTAGAGGGCAGATATGGGCAACACCATCTGGGGGGCAGGCACAGTGTGAGTGCAGGGATGAGGAAGACGAGGGTGACAATCAGCAAAGGGCATGTACTACAGAAAATTGAGACACTCATAAAGTAAAAGTTCAAGACAAAATTTCAAAAGAGTGATGATCAGCAAACTTGCTCACATAGTACCCTTTGAAAGCATCAAGGGAGGTATCAAAATTAACCATGGGGTGAATGGGATTTGGGTTGCTGAACATAGGTAATAAGTGTACAGCATGGAAAACAGAGTTGATATGAATAACAGATAATTTGCATGATCCAGTTTTGGTCGAGGGGCATACCATCCAAAGCCCAGTAGTGTTGTCCAGCTGAGAGTCAATGTGCTTGTACCAGTGGACAAGTGCACAGGGGTAGGTTTTGTTAAGGAATGGAAAGGAAAAAAAAAAACAGAGGACTCAGGCAACTTCCATGCCATTGATGCTGTTGGGGCTGTTATCTGTGTCAACAAGTACAGAGTACAGTATCGTAACAAGCAGCTCCATGTCGCCATGATGGAGTTGCTCATATGTGTTCACAATGCATACCTCCAATTCCGCTTGGGTTACTTGGTGCGAAGAAGGTGGCCATGATAGAGTGGAAGACATTCAAACGCCCCCTGTAAACTGGCATTTACCGCAGTGGCACATCAGCAGAGGACTGATGCCCATTGGAGTGTAGCTGATCGTGGAGAAAACAGTGAATGAGGTTTGGAAGGTTAGGAATGTTGAGCTCTTCAGTGAGATCTGGAATGGTTTGAGCACAACGATGCTCTTCACAATGTTTCAGAATAGACTTGTTGGTAGGGAAGATGCACTCACAGATCATCTTGGCCAGCTGAACATCACATACCACCTGTTCTCCCTCCACTGCACCTCCTTCAGCAGCCTGCTGATTGACATTGTTCAAATTGGTAGTTTGCACACCACCAGCACCAGAACCATGGTTACCATGTGTGGCTTCATCGCCATATGCATCGAGTTGCTTTTCTGTCATCATGATACTTCATTTAAATAATGATCCATTAAAAGTAGATGTCTCGCTTACCAAAATATTGGAGATGGGACAGTGCAGAAGGTTCTATGAGCATTCCATGGGCGGTAAAATCAACTAGCGAGGCAGCTAGTATATCCATCCTCTGGTTTGTGAGTAACATTTGCTTCAGTGCATTGAACTTGTTTGAATACTGATATGGTCACTTGACGGCCTGGATATGTTTCAACTTGGTGATGGAGAAACAAAGCCCATTAGGGGCACCGAAAGACAGATAAGTTCAGGGTAATGTTTCATTGCATGTTGTCAGGGGAGCACAAAGTTTGACTGGACATTTGTTGAGATGAAGATTTCACAGTATTCATGAAAGCACTTCAGGGCATCTTCAAGGTCCTCAAGTGTATCCTCAGTGATGATGTCATGGCAAGTGATGTAGCAGAATTCTAGGAAAGCACTGAATGTATGGACCATACTATCTGGAACATAACCCTTGATGGCATTGATGTAGACCTTCATAAGTGCCTTTGAATTGTCACCAGTCCATTGTGAGAACCCTTGTCCTTCTGCAAAGCGGCAAAGACTGGAAAATGGCAGGACAACAGTAATCCTGTTGCATACAATATTAGTTGGTTTGCATAGTCTGCACAACATTGAATTCTATTACCTTCTGTCAATGTCATCAAGAATCTTCTTCACATGAGCAGATCCATGGGTTTTTTCAAGGTAACTACATACCCAGTCAATGAGGTGGTCCTTGAAAACTCCTTTGATGAGTTGATAGAGTAGATCTGGGGTAAGTAGTGCATGGATATCCAAACAGGGGAAATTGCTTGTAAAAAGCTGGGTGACAGCATCAGTAAAGTTAAGCCAATGCAACATAGATAGAGACAAACGATTAGATCTGTGACTACTCCCCATTCATCCCATAACATACCAGGGTCAACCTCTTCAATCATTGCTTCAAGGAGTTCTCATGTATGATTTCCATACTCTCCATCAAGATCCCAAGGAAATCCAAGGCATCTGAATCCAGATTAATGAAGCAGATAGATGAAGTACTGTAAGTTGCAGGTTGCAAGTTACTATGTACCATCCACACCAGTTCCACACAATACCCACTAAGACTACTTGTTCCTTGTAGTCAGGGATGTACAGTTCCAGTCCATATAATATTTTTCAGTAGTGGCTGTCTGTGCACATGGCAACCTCTGGGACCACCATGCCTGGTTTGAGTGTTGCAAGGATCTTGGATAGGGAGGAATGGAAAAGTTGTTTCTTGAAAGTCCAGAAACATGCATCATTGGCATGTTTTTTTGTTGCTATAGAAGATAATGTAAGGCTGGCACGGTACTAGTACTGCGCAGATGAGCTGTCCAACTTACTCTTGGCTATGGTGAGAAAACTGCCAAGCACAACAGCATTACAGTGGGCATGACAGACATTGTTGTGGACATTCCCAATGGATAGGTAGAGGGGAAAATAATCATTCTGTCTGGTCACAATGGAAATGGTTGTTTTGTCACTGCCAAGGATGATTGGCACAAAAGCTGAACCATGTGTCTCTAGATCTTGAGCAATTATATCCTGAACATGAATTAGTGAACAAATACAATCAAACTTATCTGTCTGTACCATTTGATTCCAGGCCCAATCCGCTGACATGAGATCATGCCAGCAGCAACTGTATGTTCCATCAGAATATTCCTCCCACTTGTGATATGGGGTATAATCAATTTCATCCTTGAAGTCTGGGTTCTTAAGGATGTTTTGGGTGAGTTTATATGGGTCTTGGAAGTGGAATTCATATGAGATATCCATCCATGGAGCAGCATTGCTGGTTCTGTCACCAGTGTAGCCAATTGAATGACTGCTCCATGATACATCGCCAAGTGGTGTTGCATCAATGGTATCATATAAGTCTTGATGGTTGGCAAAGGGAGGTGCATCACCATGAACGGCCAGGGAAACTCCCCACAGATGGAGCAAAGTGTTGATTTTCTTGGTCAACATCACTGCCTCTGAGAATACAAAGTGTGCAGTCTTGAATTCCAGCCAGTTGTGATAAGGTGTCCAGTTGTTATTGGATCGTACAGGAGGTGGAGGCAGAGGTGTGACTGGATCAATAAAATCCCTGGCTTCATTACAGATGCATTCTAATAGTCCAAAGTCAACAATAGCATGGAGTAGGCAATGACAATGTACCATCCAACAATAGGTGATAATCCCAAGTAAAGCACTGTTGACCATTTGTAGCTCCATCATGTCAAGGCTGACCATCCTTGGAAATATGGAAGGAGTGTTGATGTGTGGAGCACTGGTGCTGAGTGAGTGTGGATTTATTCTTCAGCAGCTGCTGGCAGCCAGGGTATGGGCAGGGTATCCTAGAGATGGTGAATGATTGACAGGGATTGGGCATTGAAAGTGAGCTTCAAATATGGAAAAATAGTTAGAGTGGGCATTATGGCACGGTCCAGGTGAATCATAAAGACTTACAAGTACATGTTTTTTCCTATGGCCCACCCAAGTCCAACTCAGGCTGGAAATTCAAGTTCCACCTGCTCACCCCTTCCACTGTCCTACTATCTGTTTGTTCTTGGGGCCAACAATGGTCATGACTCAGAAAGAGAATGCTTCAAAGCATGTAGCTCAACCCCTGCTTGATGCAAAACGCAAGCACCATACCAAAGCTCAAATCGAGGCCAACAAGCAGTGCCTTGAGGAAGAGCACCAGAAGGCTGAAGAAGTACATTGAGCTGGGAACAAACACATTGCCAGTATTCAGGCCAGGCAAGCATTAGAGGAAGTCAAGGTGAAAGTTGCAGCGCAGCCCTGACCTTGACCTCAACTGGTGTGCCCCACCTCAAAGGGTCAGCCATTGAAGGTATTGGATCAAACGAAGAATGAAGAAGCTACCAATGATATCATGGGGGTCAATGGTTTAGTAGCTGCGGTGACATCAATGGATGTGGGAGGAGAAGGTGAGGAGCTGCAGCCAAGAAAGAAACCAAGAAAAATGATGCATCATGATGCGGTACACACCTTGCATCAAGAAGCTCACAAGGCTGGTTCTGGGACAGAGTCTGATGAATTAGGAAACTTGAAGATAACAAATTGATACTTCTTTCCTTTAACATTCATCATGTTGTTATTGACTGAACCCACACTTTTTTTTCTGGGATCTTATTAGCAAATGTCAGGATGATGATCCCAAAGAAGCATTTCTGGGTTATATGAACCAGTGGATCACCAACTCTTTGGACATGAATGACTCCAAGCCAAAATGGTCATCACAATGAATCATAAGTTCTTCAAACATTGCCAGCAGCACGTGCATTTCTTCATTCTTCAACCCAGCAGCAACATTAACAACAGCTTGTTCTTCCACTCCCAAATCCCCTACAAGTTGCTCACCAACCAAAGATGAATCTCCTGCAGTTCTATTGAATGACAATGATACTGTGGAACATGAAGCTGCACACTCACTCTCCAACTCGTGCAAGTCTCTCCCACTTGATTCACAGATAGCTCAGTTGAAGGTACATCATCACATTACAATAATACCATATGAGATACATAACTATGATCCAACTTAAAATAAAAGTATTGATTACGGCCAGCCTCCATTCATGCAGAAACCAACTGTTGCTCCCATGCCTGTCAAAGCCAAGCCCATTGATCTTTCTGTGGACGTCACATTTGCCCTCTCTGACATGGACGATGACCCAATAAACAAAAGCATTGATTACAACCAGCCTCTGTTCACTCAAAAACCAACCATCACTCCCACGCCCATCAAAGCTGAGCCCATTGATCTTCCTGTGGTGTCTTCTTTATAGGCAAATGCAATGAAACTAAAGTGCTTGTTTCCCAGACTACTGATTTGCCTTCCACAGATGAAACACTATAAGCTAGGGATTACAATCTCCTAGATGAAACACTATCTAGATCTACTAGTAATGAGTCAGTGAAAAACTTAGTGTAGTCAGTTATGTGGGTTGTTTGCCAACCCTCAACTATTGTTTATAGATTGGGTCCTGAAGAAACACTTTAATAGTGTCTGGAAATCACCCGTACCCAAACAAGTTATGCAATACATCCTGTACTAGCATATTTTACCATCGTGCACAAGTGTTTACTTCCCACCATGCAATACTTGTGCACAAGTTATCCCTCATTTGGTCAACAAGCAGCTGCATCACTGTAATGATTGATTGAACGAATCTGAGATACACTACATGCAACATTGTTTGTACTCTGCACAGATGTGTTGCCAATATCAATCAGGTACCAATGGATGGGGTGATGGTGGGCCCTTCCTGATAGCCCCACTGTTCCTTGAGAACCATGTGGGGAATGCCCACCCACTTCTTTTCACATGAAGCCTTCAAATCAGCAAATAGTGCAGTTTGTCGTTGACAGTAAGCCACAAGGCCCTCTGGCACACTTGGGTCAAGCACCTCACAACTGCCAGCCTGCTCTCGCCACCACTGCACTTTCCAGTTGAAGAACTCCTTAACATGTCGCATTTCTTCCAGCAGCAGGGTGACTTCTTCAGCCCATCAATGTACTCTTGCTTGTGCCTTGCACCACTCGATACGCAGTGCTATAAATTGCTGTTAGTTCCCCATGTTCATGTTACGACTACCTGGAAGCTTCCTTACTGTCTTGTAAGTTCTCGTCTTGACTATCGGACATGCCAGGTGCCTGCCAGATCCAAGAGAGTGTCCACTGCCCCTCCATCTGCCCATCAACTCCCATGGTCAGCGCACGAATATCTTCATCCTTCAACACACGAATAACTGCATACCATCCCACCTTCTCAAGTGCAGGACTCAAAGATGTCAGCGCGGTATGTGCAGCATGGTATTTGTTGACACTAGCCTTGATTTTCTCTTCCACAGTGTTCAATGTGTTGTGGGCACAGGTACATGTCCCCTGGCCCCTAATATTACCATCTTTGAACCACCAGGGGTAGGAACAAAGGCGTAAATTCTGTCGAATCTCCTCAAGTGCATCTAATCCCTGTGCATACTGTAACTTCCATTCATACTCTCTTAGATGATGGTTGCTGAATGATTGGGGACAGTGAGACAGAAGGAGGAGGTTGAAGAGATGAGGTTGTGCTTCTTTGGATGGTTCAGCACCCCTGGCATTGTTTGCGTGTTGACGTGCAACTAGTGGCATGTACAATATCTGAAAGGAGGTCCAGGCCTCGATCTTGCGCTGCAGTACATTTGTCCAGTTCTGTATTTTCATTCTTTGTTGGTCTGTAGCATCTGAGGTGAGCGAGGCCAATTCCACCCGTAAACGACGCCTAAGGTTCATCAATAACATATGCCATATGCCCCTCACAATATCAACATACTGTTGGTCCTTGAGATCAACTCCTGTACTGACTAAGACACTTGGGGGCACTTCAGGGTCCAGCGATACATCATTACCTTCTTGCAGGAGCTTTGCCTTGTCTTTGGCAAGTTCAAGGTGGATCTTAAACTGGGTGACCACTACAAAGGTTTACTGTAGAACACGGATACGGAAATATTGAGGTACCCTCACCTGCTTCTCGTTTGCGGCGATATGGATTTGATGCTTCCTGGTGATTTGCTTCCCAAGCCTCAACCTTGTTTGTCCATTTGGATACCTTTCCAGGAGGTAATGCAACCTCAAGTTCCTGAAGCACTGCATATTGTCCTTGCTTTTGCATCACAGCTTCCTTCAGCTTGGTAAGTAATGCGCCACCTTGCATGACACAAACTGTTAATTTTCCAATTGAGGGCCCAGGTGATGCATGACCACTTATCCAAACCAACAACTTTTTTCCAATTCCAGTTGCCAAAGAAGTCATCTAAGGTATCCCTTCAAGAGCCTGGTCCCATTTCCTTGGTACTTGATGCCACAGGATTGATATTCACCCATCTCTGCTCTGGTGCTTCGCCATCCATATGTCCAACCTGAGGTGTCAAGTTAAATGAGTAATTCAACTGACAGGCTTCTTTGTGTGCAGGCAGATGAAACTTAGGCATGCCAAAATCCACAAATCCAATTTCACAGTCGAACTGAAGACTTGAAGGGAGCATTTCCATCCTTTTCCATAACCTTTTGTTCCACTGACATGCGATATCATAAGATGTGAAGACACATGTGATTGATGGGAAATTTTTGATAGCCGAAAAGAAGAGGTAATCCATGTTGATGTATCTATGATATATTCAAGAATTAAATACCATGGCAACGTGTAATGGAAACTTGCCTTTCACCCTTCTGCAAATCACTGACTGCTATGGAGAGCTTCATATTATGATGTGTGCAATCCAATGTTCCTACTCTGGTGGTGGCAAGCCCTTCTTTGTATTGGCCATATTGACAGCGGTATGTCCCAAGCAGACACTTTTCTTGATCCAGAGTTAGTCATGGAACAGAACGAAAAACGGAAAGAGTAAAAACCTCCTGTGAATCACCAGCATGGAGCAAGAGGTGTGCCTTGAATGCATTCTCCTCCATGAAGTACGCCCAACCATAATTCAGGCAGGGGTCAACAGTATCATTGGAAACATCATGGCACTTCAAACAGAAGTTCGTGTCAATGCCCACAAAGAGAGTGTATATCCAGCTAAAAAAAGTATCATTTGCAACCAAATACACAAATAGAAGCAAAATTATGATACCTTTGTGATGATGGGGCCTCATGGAAGTCAGGAGGGATGTTCTTTCCTGGTTGGAGACATGCCAGATAGAGAACAGCACACTGACCAGCCATTGTCCCTTCTGGTCCTGTTGGGTCATGTGCACACCCCATATGCTTGAGTAATTTGAGGTTCTGCCATTTGCAGATCATACACATGAATTCATTGTATTGGTCCTATAGCAGATCTGAGCACATACTCTGTCTTGCATAACTTGCCACTTACCCAAGGCTTCTGAGTCCCTGTGTTATCAGTAAGTCATGCAAGAGCAGAGTAGAATTCATATGCAGAGGCCTTGGACTTGAATGAGAGGAGATGGAATTGCTGCAAAACTTGGAATGTAGTCACAGAATGCAGATCACGGACGGTTGCTGGATACAGTCATGCTCAGAGGAGCTGCTTTGTGCATGACTGGGCACCTTTGCACCTGCAAAAGTCCAGGCCAACCTCATGAATTCCATTGTTATTGATGATAAGAAAGTCGTCATCCATGGAGACAGGGAGTGGCCTAATGCAAGACTGCTTTGTTGGATGGCCTAACTTGATATGAAGTCCAAGCGACTTGAGTGAGATTCACCTGAAAAATGCACCATCCCATTGCTATAGCAAATATTTCAGTACAGTGTTATTAAATTGATATCAACCACAAACCTTGATGTGATGGAAAGGTGATCCCGTGTGTAGTGCAAGAACACATTCAAGGCAATGTAGTTCTACACTAAAGCAGTTGTCACAGCAATAAACTCCAGTGTGCTTCTGACAGTGAATACACATGCTGTTAAGAGATCTGTGCCGGCCTTCGTGGCATATAAGCTCATCGAAGAACATAGCACAGTGTGGCATTCATGCCAAAAGTGGCCAGTCCTGCCAGTAGCCATTTTAGCCTGAGAAGGGGTAGAGACGATATCTGATTGACTTACACTAGCATACACTTTGTGTTTCCAGGACTCAGATGTTTTGCTGGTAGCTTCCAGCACTGCTTGATCTGGGCCGTCCACTGGTGGGAGTATGTCAGAGCAATCCAAATTCCCTAATTGCATCTCCTCAGTGGGATCTGGTTCACACTCACCTCAGCATGGTCCAGAAACTGTCCCCCTCTGTTGAAACAGACTCCTTGTTAGCAAGCAAGTACATTCCAACTGAACAGGAATGCCTTGACATTGGTAAGTCATGGTTTACACACCATCAGACCTTGGGATTCTGTGCTGATTAGTTACTTGAAGCTGAACTGATTGGTCGGTTCACAAGGATCCATATGTCCAAAAATACTCAGGCTGCGTTTGTGCCGCTTTTGGACCAATCGGCATCATCTGCTCAGGATCAAAATGTGCTCTGCATGATGCTTCTTCAACTTCAAGCCTCGTGTCTGCCACAGATGGCACCAGTGACTCAGAGAGTGACTCAGAAGACAAATGTGCAAATGACTCACCATCCCCTACTTCAACATCTCCAGTTCTTTCCCTTGCTGTTGAATCACCTGACACTTTGCTCTTCACCTTGCCTGCTCCTGGTGCTGCTACTCTCTCTGGTCCACATGCGCCCTCTGTTTTAATCCCTCCCTCAATGCAGTCTGCTCCATCGTCACAGTGGTATAGGCTTTATCGTGGATACTACTATTGCATTCCAGCCCCCACCACGCCACCACCATTCTATATGGTGAGCAAGGGGCTCTGTGTAGGTATCTTCTCAGGTTGGTAAGGGTGTCTGTCTCCTGTGACTCAACACCTGCTCCTAAGATCTCTCTTGTTCAGGCAAAATGCTGGGCCACTTGCCTCTAAAGTGGGCAGCACTATCCATCACAGGGTTCCGACTATTGAGGATGGGGTGAGGATTTTTGAGGATGTCCTTGAGAATGGGCACATTGTGATCTTGACCTAATGACTCGGATTGTATGAAGTTGTTGTGTATTCACATGTCCTGTCAAATCCCACCTGCTGTTTCTTGATATATATGCTGAGTGAAAGTAAATTCAAACCTAATCATAAGCTGTGCTTTGAGAGGAAGGACTCTGTCCACTGGCAAAGCTGACGTTCCAGTTGTGGCTTGGATGAATGACAAGTGCAATGGTTAATATTACTTGTTGTCATCACTAGGTGTCTTGGAGTGGACGCTGTGTTCAATGATGACTAATGAAACATGCCCATGCTAATCCTACCTCCAGATGTTCCTAGATGCTGAACCCACCACTAGATCCCACTGGCATGCCTCATGCGATCTAGACAATGGTCACCCATCAAACCAGCGAAAGCTTCATGGGATATATCAACCCATTGATACTTCAGCTATCTGGAACATGATTGTGGCATCTGAACACTTGTTATTTCCAAGTTATCCTATAAGTATCCTATAAGTATCCTATAAATCCCATCAGGAGCTGGAGACTGAAACCTTTGTCAGCAAACTCTGATTTGGCATGATCAATGGATCTGCCACTCCATGGTGTTGAACTTCAGCATGCTGGAGTCACTGGCAAATTCTCCTCACCAGCTACAGCAGCAATGACAGGCAAACACCTGGCCCTTTCACTATATGGGACATCGAACTATCCACCACAATGTGGAGGACCACATTGCCACTGCTCATGCTGCTTGACAGTGATATTATGAACAGTATATCATCATTTGCTCCATAGAATTACACTAGCAGCACTTACTTCAAAGCATAGTAACCGAACTTCAATATCCAAGAAAATGAAGCTTAAATACAAGGCTAGACGTGGTCAAGCCATTTCGTTACCATAGGTTGATTTTCAATATTTTTTTTTTCTAATTGACAGGACATATGCAGCCATATAGTCGATGTGCTACCTACCAAGGAGAAAGGAAAGGCTGTGAATCATAAGAGAAAAGTATACCAACCATATGTCATCACTTGTCTCGTGAAGCTGTAATATCTAATTACTACCTCAGGGAGGATGAGCTCCGAGCTGTAGAGGGCGAGCTGCTTTGTCTTGTAAATGACTCATTGGACAATATCCTGTCAGCTCCGGATGCTGGAGAGGGATTCAATGTGGTTACCGAGGAACTGATTCTACAAGCTGCTGACATGCGAAAGTCAGCAAGGGAGGTTGAAGGTAACATACTGCAGTGCCATGGCACTGGGCCCCTCCTAGCCTCTGCACAGAAAGTCACGGGTTCCATTTCCATGGCAATTACCATCCTTGAGGATGTGCTCATGGCCAGCATGGAAGGAAATGTGGCTGCATTGTACAGAAGTGGGGGTCTTCTTTATCAGAAGGTGACCAACATTAGCTATGAGGCTGCCATCTTCCAATCCATGGCTAATCATTTGAAGTAGACTAATTGTTTTCTGTTCCAATGAAGAAGTATTCTCATGCAGACCCTTCAGTCAAAAAGTATCACAAAAGTGGTTTTATTGCCATGTACATTTGCCTGTACTTCTGGGGCCGGCCGAGGGTCGGCCAACCATTGCACTTCTGGTATCAGGCCAAATATGTTGTAAATGTAAAGCTAGTATGGGCTGATGTATTGAAAGATTGTAGATCTGGTACAGGCTGACCTTTTAAAGGATTGCAGATCTGGTACAGGCCGATGTTATAAAGGATTGCAGATCTGGTACAGGCCAATGTTATAAAGGATTGCAGATCTGGTACAGGCCAATGTTATAAAGGATTGCAGATCTGGTACAGGCCAACATTTGAAAAGATGACAGATCTGGTACCAGCCAAAGGTTTGAGAAAAATGCAATACTGGTATAGCATATCGCAAGGCTGGTATGGGTCAACCTAAATTCAAATTAGGCTAAATTGATTGTACAGATAAAAGAGATCAAGTTTGACTTCTCAACATCAGCCAGTTCCAGATCTGCAATATGCAACCCTGGTATTGGCCTATTATTATAGGAGATTTACTACAAAACATATCTTTGTACACTATATGATGTGTCTCCTGCTGTAAAAACATTATAGACTATGATTTCAGTGTGTGTGAAATATTGCTAGCTAAAATTCTCCATAGTTGTGACCAGTAAAATGTTTAAATTGTAAATTTATTTCATGAAGTGATCACAAATTCTACCTATTATGCTACTAATATCTATAGTACTGTTTATACAGGGTGTAAATCTCCTATATTCTTGCCCCTTTTGAGTATTTCTGGACAATCAGAGGTTGCATGTAGATAGCCTAAGGTGTATATATTCATTTGTAACCATTTATATACTTATCAGATCAGTGGATTATTTGTGATATGGGTTTTTGTTTTTGATATATTCTGTAGTAAATCTCCTATAATAATGTGTAGGCCGGTACCAGGGTTGCATATTGCAGATCTGGAACTGGCTGATGTTGAGAAGTCAAACTTGATCTCTTTTATCTGTACAATCAATTTAGCCTAATTTGAATTTTGCAGGTTGGCCCATACCAGCCTTGCGATATGCTATACCAGTATTGCATTTTTCTCAAACCTTTGGCTGGTACCAGATCTGCATTCCTTTGAAACATTGGCCTGTACCAGATCTGCAATCCTTTAAAAGATTGGCCTGTACCAGATCTACAATCTTTCAACACATCAGCCCATGCCAGTTTTACATTTACAACATACATATTTGGCCTGGTACCAGAAGTGCAATGGTTGGCCGGCCCCAGAAGTACAGGCAAATATACATGGCAATAGAACCACTTTTGCGATATTATTTGACTGAAGTATGTGTCTCATGTCTGGCAAATCATGCAATGCAATAGGCCTTGTTTTAACAGTTCCCTCTTTAAAATTGCATCCACCTCACAGCCATGGTCCCCCTTGCTTCGCTTTCCCTCTATTTCATTCTCCATGCGCTGTGCACCAAAATCCCACAGCTGCCCACCTGTCACTGATGTTGACAAGCTTTACACACCATGAGTTTATTCTTCAATGTTGCATTTGTCATTTAATGTTGTTTGCCTTAAGCTGTATTCCCTCTGCATATCGCATTCATTCCATAAAAACAGTTAGTAGATTTATTTGATGCAAGGTCGTGCTCTGACATTCACAGATGGGCAGAAAGGAATGGGCTACTGATGAGCAAAAGACATGGCTTGGGAAATACTATGAGCAACATTATGTCAAGTGTTTTCTGAACTGGGACTATATGGAATTCAAGCCTGTTTTTTTTGCAGCATTCTTTGAGAAATGGCCTGAGATTGCATCAAAGGAGGCCAGATTCCCCCCAGGCATGACACTTGAGTCATTGACAGGCATACAGCACGAACACCTTTTGCGTTGTATCGCGAACCGTGAAATGGTAAGTCTTGCATCACTACTGAGCACTTCAACGTTGATTACATTCTAAACCCTTGAAGCAACTGATCAATCACATGAGGTGGAGAGCTAGCAGGGTGTGCAAGAAATGGGCAGTGTTGGTCGTGGGTCCATTCAAGGCCATTAACCAGCTCACCAAGGATAGCATGAAGAGGACACACAAGTTGAGTGAGGAACAAGTCTATTCAAAGATGTATTATGAAGAGGAAGTCAAACCAAAGTTTGAGGCCAAATGCAGTTGACCTGGCCTTGATTCCAAAGTGAAGAGGGAGTGCATGACCATTCAGTGGAAGTTGATGAAAGAAGCTTGGGAGGGGTCAGCTCAAGATGAGCAGCAGCGATGTCAGATTCTTGAAGAGAAAGCACAACTTGAAGATGCAAATGCCAGGGCCGAGTCATCCTCTTGTGCTGGCACAACTGGTGCAACTGGTGAGAACTTGAATGTCAAGGCAAGGTGAGTCCATTTACATAGATTGTTTTATGTGCATGCTGACTCTATTGCACCCCATCCAGGGCAGTCAATGATTTACCAGTGATGATCACCAGGCTTGTTGATAGTCTCAAAGACAAAATGGACTGGATGTTCACCGTTCTTGCTGGTGGACCAGACTATGCTCACAATGGAAAGATCAAGACCTTCAGGTAGGCCTTCAGAAAATTTGTGCTAGAGTAATGGCTCATCCTTGCTAGCGTCCATGTCAGGGAAACTTCTTTAGGGTTGAACTTCATGCAGTTACACAGTGTGTTACAACCGTGTAACAAGTAACACCAACGAGTGTTAAGTTTCTAGTACTAGACCTTCTTCTAAAGGTGTAACACTACGCACAGTCCCACTATGACTGGTGTTGAGTGTATACTCTCCTGAGGACAAAGAGTATGATGAGGAGAGGGATCCGAGACCAGTGGTGAGAGGATCGAGCCAGCTGGGAACCTAAGCACACAGTAGATTGTGTAGGTTAAAGTTAAAGAGTAATTACAGGCGGAGAGCAAATATATATACTGCCTGAAGGTGTTTAGGGCAGGTGAGACTAAATAGGAAATATGACTCTAGGGGAGGCACTATCATGAGGATGAAGTAAGATACGCGTTGCATATAAAAGGCACATGACAGAAGAGGGGCAGTGTCCTCGGGAGGGAATGGAATTGGAGAGAAATGGAATTGGAGAGAAATGGAAGAAGCAATATGAAATGGTTGGGTCAGAATGGAACAGGTTAGAAAGAGGCATCGCCTTCAGGAGAAGTTGGAAGAGGAAAGAGTTCCTCAAAGGCCTCATCGGGTAAGGCATACTCCTGGAGAGATAGGATGATGTCGTCCCATAGGGACGTCTCCAGGTAGTCCAGAGGCAAAATAAGGGGGGGTACCATCAACTGTAACACAGTGCCTTCAATGAGCAAGTCATGCAGCCATTTGATTCATTTGTCCATCACATGCATGCTGGTGGTAAGTTTTTTTTTTGCATCGTTCTCTGCCACCAAGTACTAATATTCCTATCGAACAGCTTCTTTAGTGGGTCAGTCATGAAACCTTCTGACAACTCAACCGCTGGCAGTACTGCCAGCAACTCAGTCTGATAATCTGTCAGCATCAGCTCAGCCCACCGAGGCCAATTCCTCAGCAGCCAATGTTTCCATGAACTCCGATGGTGCATGTTCTGAAGATGATGCTCTCTCCATGCGTTTTGACACCTCCATGCTCAGCTGGCGGTCCCTCAGCACTGAGGACAATTTTCAGATTCCCAACAACCCTTCTCATGGTGTATATCTACCTCCAGCCCCATCCACTGCAAATGTTTCATTCCAAGGGACCCAGACGTTCATGCCCCCACTTCCTCCTGGTTACTCTTTTCTTGATGACTTAAATGACTTGTCTGACTTCAATGTCCCCCTCACTTATGGTGACATGGAGAGCCTTGGGTCGGGTTCTAGGAGAACATCATTTTCCTCCAATGAATCGTCTTCTTACCTGTCATCTGGATTGTCAACCCTGGCTGTTTCTCATGAAGCATCAGCTTCTCTAGATCTGTACGCACCATCAAACCCTATTTTATCTAAGGTATGTAGCATTCAGCAGACAATCTTTGTTCTTGTTGCTGATGTATCATTAGTCCGTTCCAACTCAGTCTAATAATATCATGCAAGACTGCAAGACAGCTGCTGCCACCTATGGCGGCAACCTTATGGCTGATCTGCCCACATCCTTCATTAGGAACTGTGAGATACCTTCTGACTTCTTGCCTTCCTTGCTGCCTTGAACCACTGCCACCATCCCACTTGCACCCTGCACTGCTTCCACCATCCCACCTCCACCTGCGCCTCACACCACTCTGCCCATCCCTTTTGTGCCTTTGCCTCACACCACTCCCACCATCTCGGCTGCACCTGCACCTCACACCGCTGCTGCCATCCTGTCTGAGCCCGCCATCCTGCCTCCTCCTGTGCTGCACACCGCTCCAGTCATCCCACCTGTGCCTTTGCCTCTCACCACTCCCACCATCCTGTTCTCAATGCCTTCAGCTGGTGCTTCAAGCAGCGTAGCTCACAGTGTCGCTATGCAAGGCAAGAATGATCTTGCACTTCAAACTCTGGAAATGTCAACAGCCCCAGTCATGAGCATGGCACCACCTGTCATCACACTCGCAAGTGCCCCTACCGGTACCCCCATCCTTCCAGAGCAGCAGGCTCTGCCGAAAAAATGGGGGGCAAGCAAGCCCCAGTGCCAGCCCAATGTACGTCTGCCACCAATCCCACCCCTCCACCCCACATCCAACTTCCTAAGGCCTCAAGCACAGGTCCTCACAGGTCAGGCCACTCTGGGGTCCCTTCAACTTGTAATGCCAGTGCAAACCAAATTGGAGCAGGTGGCGTCCACGCTCGTGGTTGGAGGAACCATTGAGTATTGTTTCAGTCATTACCCACTGCTGCTTGTGTTTCTTGCTTCTTGAACATGCACTTGTTCCCCATGTCTTGTAGTCTTGTGAATAAATTGTCATTTCGTCTCTGTTTATTGATGGATTCAACAACTCAACCACAATGGGACTGTTGTCATGGTGACAATACAGCATGGCAGTGTGGTAGAGTCATGCATAATGCAAGACACACTGTAACAGAGTGATGTATAATGCAAGGCACTCTAATGTCATGCAAGACACATTGTAAGGTGATGCATTACTACTTGTTCTCTCGCTCTCTCTTAGTGACTTCACGTGCCTGATGGAGTTGATGTTTTGCTAAGTTCGTTGAACAGTACATGCAATATTATCTACTGTAATGGTAGCTAAGTGTATCTGGCCATCAATGAAATGACTACCCATCCAAAGAGCTGCGCACCTGATGATTGAAAAGGGAATGAGAGCTGGTGCGCATGAAGGGGCGAGATTCGTAAAAAAAGGAGTGGAGCACATATAGATCAGAACATGGAGTCAAGTGACAAGAGCACAAAAACAAACAAATCAGTTGATGGGATGAGATTGCAAAACTGGACTGCATGTGAATGCAAAACACAACAATGGGATGGGTGCAATGGTAGCAAAATGGGCCATGCTGAGGACACGCCAATGGGACGATCAAAAGATGTAGAGCAAGTGGGGGTGAACCATGGGGCATGTAAAGGCAAAGGGGGCATGATGGGGGCACATACAGTGACTCCAAAAACCCTTTCCATACTAACCCAGAATGTGGTGTGTGAAGTGCACCACCAAACAGTGTGGGAACTACACTTAGCTTTGGTGGAGTTATTAATAGTACATACCCTTGGCTACAATATCACCCCCTAGGCCATGTGATTTGGTCCACATGCTAGAGAGATATGATCAATTCAAAACAACAATACCATGGAAAGGGTTTTTTCACTTTTGAAATAACAAGGGTATTTGGATATTATCAGTACTTGGTATAGCCTCCTTTTGCTCTAAGCACTGCCTGAACCCTTCTAGGCATGCTTTCAATCAATTTCTGAC
>JBBPQV010000329.1:0-24689 GCA_038092675.1 Boletus rufocinnamomeus
ACTGTATGGACAGGTTGTATCAACAGTAGTAGGGTTGGATAGGGGCAGGAATACATTTTGTTCTGTGATTATATTCATCTGTTGTCTATTTTGGGTTGTTGCTTTGCCCTCTTCAACACCGACCCTTACTCATTTTCCTCCAAAACTGAGTCTGAGATTGTGACCAATCTGACCTCCACCATTGGATCTCTGTTAATTGGTCTGAGTGTTCTGAAATGTAACACATGCCATGCTGTTTTCCTACAGTGGAGTCTGTCTTCTGTTGGGGCTGGGCAGTCTTTGCTAAGGTGTCTGTGTGTTCCACATTTGAAGCATTCACCTGAGCAGATATCAGCGATTCCAGGGTGTAGTGGAACAGGTGTGTTTTTGTTGACATATGTGGCTACTCCATGCTTGGTTTTCCATTGTGTGATTTGCACTGCATATGTCATTCATCTGGCTTCTATATCTGGCTGGTGTGGAATTGTGGTGATGTTCTGTTTGAGGATTTCTTTTTGCATGTCTAACAGTGGTGGATGGTTGGTTTGCCTTTGGCATGTGCAGGGAGCATATTGTGATGGGTTGGAGTTGGTGGTGGCTGGTATGTGGGTGGGTCTGTCTGGTGGTGCAACTGAGAGACATTGTAGCTGTGCTATGAGATCTGTTGAGGTGTTGTGCTGGATATTTTCAATTTTCTGTATGTGTTGGATGAGGTCTTGTTTCAACTTATTTGTCTCCTGTTCTTTCTTGTTCTGCTTCCACCTCATGTCTCTGAGCTTGTCCAGATCTGCCATTTTCACTGTGTCTGTGAATGCCTTCCAGTCCATATGTTTCATTCCCACTTGTTTCTTTAGTGTATCTGGAAGTTTGTCATGTATCACCCATATCATCTGGTTACTTTTCTTGATCCCTCCCAATATGGCTAGTTGCATGGTGTTGCTCACCCATGCTACATGCATCCATACTTCCATCTCTCCTAGTATTGTAGTTGTCACAATATCTATGTCTGTGAGCATTAGATTTATCAGTTTTTGTTGATATTCTGCTTCCGTTCTAATGACTCTGGTGATTGGTGGCCATCATGTGTCAAACTCTGTTGCAAATTTCTTCCAGTCATTCACCTTTGTTAGGTTGAGGTTTTGATACCATTTTTTGGCTGGGGATCCTCCCACTAAGTAGTCTGCTATGGCGTCTATTTTGTTGATTTCTTTGACTCCAGCTACTTGCATTACTTGGTTAAAGCTTTTTAGAAACTCCTGTGGGTTTTCCATTGCTCATCTGTTTCCTTGGAGCAATTTGGCTTGTTTCATGCTTCCCTTGATGTGTGGAGTAACTTGTAATGTGATGTTGGTTGACATGGGGATGATGGTTACTGGGATGGGTCTTGATGTCAGTGGCAATAAAAAAAGGAGGTGTGTCATTGTGGTCATGGTAGATGATGTGAGTGTGAATGGGCTAATGAAGTGGTCAAATGTTTCTAAGTTATCACCATGTTGGATTGGGCTGTGAGCTGGCAATGATGGATGTGACAGCATGATCACTCTTGTTGATGTGCAGTCTGGGAATGTTGGGGGATAGTGGTAATTTGCTGGTTCTTGGTCTTCTTTATCTGATAGTTGGTAGAATTGGCCTTCTGGTGTATCTATTGGCAACAATTCTGTTGTTTCTGATAGCAATGGTGATGTAGTTTGTAGGAATTGGCCTCTGCTGTCATGCAGCTGGCTTGTTCTTCCCTTCTTCAAGGCAGTTTGTCTTTTAGCATGTGTTGATGTTTGAAACAGTAATGGACTTGAATCTGAAGTGAGCCCAGCTGGAATATGCATGATGTTCAGCTAGTGGCTGTTCACATTTCTTTTGGGGCTTAGCCAGGCCTTCTGGAATTTGTTTGTTGGTCTGTAGACCATGTGTGGGTAGTTGGGATGGATTCCACACTTGTTACCAAGATGAACTGGGGGAAGTGTCTGTATCTTGCCTGAGGACCATTGTCTATCAATGTGTTGATGGTGATGATGACTATGTGCTCTGTGACATGCACTCTGCTACTCTTCTACTGTGCTGACTAAGCTGACTCAGCTCTTGTCCCTGCTACATTGCCTCCAGTCCCCACTATTGCTCTACTTGTTCCCCTAGCTCAATAATGAGGATGATGCTTGTGTTGCCAAGTATACTGAATGGCAATGACAAGTAAAGGAGTGGAAGAAGGCCAAGTACAAGGTGGAGGCAAAGCATAAGGTGGCAGAGAAGTGCAAGGCAGAGCAGAAGACAGCATGGGTGGGCCAAGGAGAAGGCCAAGAAACAGATAAATTTCTTATCTTCCTATCTGGCTCATGCTAACTAGTGTAGGCCAAGCAGGTCAGGAGGGAGCAGAGCTCTATCAAGGGCAAAGGGAGGGTGGCAGAGCTGCCAGAGTGTGAGTGCTACACAGAGTGTGGATTCAAGTGTGAGCTTGGACCCAGTAAGTCCACTTTGCACACAGCATGCATTGAGGCAAAGGGGAAGTGCATGAGGCTGGGCATGGAGAAGCTGGAGCACCTGAGGAAGAGAGTGGAGGCAGACTCACCATGGGAAAAGAGAAGAGGGCATGGATGAAGGTGGAGTTGGGCAGGTCAAAGGTAGTGGAGCCATGAGAGGGGAGGTCAACAAGCATAGAGGCTCCCACCATGACTATGCAGTTCTCCAAGGGGCTGTACAGCTTGGTGAGGGGTCTCTGCTGGTGGCTCAACATCCAAAACAAGCTGCTGGAGTGGCTCATTGAATTGAGATGAAGGAGGTGTATGGATCAGAGATGGAGGAGGAGGAGGAGGTTTCCATGAAGGAGATGGTGGGAATAAGAGCGAAAGTGGAGAAGGTGGCAGAGAAAGAAGAGGATGCAGAGAGAGATATGGAGGATGATGTGGAAGTGTAGTTAGCCTGTGCCTCCTTGTACTTGGTTTTTTGTTGAAATTGTGATTTTGTTTGTGATTATGCAAAGTGAGGTCTGGATTTATCTGGATATCAGATATGGAAATCTTCAATGAGTTCAGATGTGTGTCTGAGTTCTGTGGCAAGTAGCTAGGAATTCTCTTTGTCAGTACCTTCATATCCTGACCAGTGTAGTAGATAAAGGAGTTTACAACTCTGGTTCACTGTCTACTTTGACCAGGGTGGCAGAGGTTGGATGCAATTGAGGATAGTACTCAGGATAGAGTGTTCCAACTGGAAAACATGGAAGACCAGGTGAAGGAGTGGCTTCCAGCCTGAGCAATGATAGTATAGGGCCCCAAGTTCTTCTTGGAGTGCTTCTTGGAGTGCCTAGTAGAGTAGAAGTATTTTGCTTTAATGAAAACCTGATTACCAACTTTGAAGTCTGGCACCAGAGTTCATCTGGCATAGATGGGTCCTTGGTATTGCTCTTGAACATGGGCCATTTTCTCACAGAGGAATTGGTGGAGGGAGTTGAGGTCTATGGAGTAGTCTCATGTCTTTGCAGAAGTGAGGTCATACTTGGAATAGACAGTGATGTTAGGATAATAGCCTTTATTAGTGAAGAACAGCAAAACTCCAGTAGTGGCACTCAGAGCATTATTGTACACAAACTCTACTAGAGGCAGGAGTTCAGACCAGTTATCCTGCTGGTAATTACAATATACTTGAGGTATTGTTCCAGGATCTGGTTCATTCATTCAGTCTGACTGTTTTCTTCAGGATGATAACTGGAGGTGAAACAGATGCGTATGTCTAGGGCTTTTCCAAGTGAGTGGAAGAAGTGGAATACAAATTCTGAACCTTAATCAGAGGTAATATGGAAGGGAACTCCATGCTTAGAAAAGACGTGGAGTAGAAAGAGCTTTGCAAGCTCCAGAGATGTCATGGTATCATGCATTGGGATGAATATACATTGTTTGGACAGACAGTCCACAATGATGAGGATGGCAGTGTATCTGGAGGACATAGGAAGCTGTTCAATGAAGTCCATGGGAATGGAGTTCCATGGCTTCTCTGGGATTGGGAGTTGCTTCAATAATCCATATGGCCAGTGTCTTGGAACCTTCATGCAAATGCAGGATGTACAGGAGAAAACATATTCCTTGACAAAGGTCCTGACTCCTGGCCAAGTGTATTTGCAGCAGATCAGTTCCAAAGTCTGGTTTTGGCCAAAATGTCTGGAGAGTGGGTGGTCATGTTTGTAACAGAGCACTCAGAGTTGGAGGTCATTTGCATCAGAGACAGAGATGTGTTTGTTGAGATGGAGGAATCTGTTTTCATTGACAGACCAATGAGAGTCAGCAGAGTCAAACATGTGGAGTTCAGACATTGGATCTGAGGGAAGTGTGGAGAGGATATTGCTGTGGAGTTGTTCCACATCAAAGAGGGTGCTGGCTTGGAGTACCAGAGCTGCAAGGTATGTTGCTCAGAGGGACAAAGTGAGTTGCTCCTGAGTAAATACTGGTCAGAAGTTATATGGATTGATGCAAGCATAGTCCTTATCCCCCTTTTTGGGATAGACATCCCAGTGTCTAGTAAAGGAGTCAGATTTCATGCAAAGGCAACTGGGACAGAAATAAATGACCATATTGAACTGGGAGAGGAACTCTGACCACTGGGCTTGCTAGAAAGTCAGGAGTTTCATAGTTGCAAAATATTCCGGATTCTTGTGGTTGGTGATGACATTGATTGGAATGCCAGAGCCTTTGAGATAGTGATGCCAAGTCCAAAAGGACTTGTGAATGGTGAGGAGCTCCTTGTCATGGGTGTTGTAGTTGAGTTCTAGAGTGGAAAGTGCCCATGAGTAGAAAGTGATTGGCTGTATTCTTCATCTGGGCAGTGGATGGAAAGAATGCCAGCAATAGTGTAGTTGGAGGTGTTAGTTTCCACAATCAGTGGAGCATCTGGAGCCCAATGGGTAAGGATTGGAGTGATTCTGAAGGCTTCCTTCAGGTTGTGGAAGGCAGAGCAACAGTCATTGGAGAAGTGCCACAGAGTTGTGGGTGAGGTGGGTTAAAGAAACAACTATATTGGAATAATTTGCTATAAAATGACAGTAGAAGTTGGTGAATCCAAGGAAGGATTGAATGTCTTTGACTTTCCAAGGTTCCGGCCACTCCTTCATGGTCTGGACTTTGTCCAAAGACATGGAGAGACTGGAGGGAGAGATATTGTAGCCTAGATACTTTGTAGTGTCAGTAGACCATTCACACTTCTTGGGTTTGATGTAGAGTCCATGCTTGCAGAGTCTTTGGAGTACCTCTCAGACATGCTCCTTATGAGAAGCCTTGTCCTTGGAGTAGATTAGGATGTCATCCAAGTAGACTATGACACAAACATCTAGAAGATCTGCAAAGATGGTGTTAACAAACACTGAAATGCTGCAGGGGCATTAGTAAGACTGAATGGCATGACTAGCCACTCATATAAGCCATAGTGCATCCAGAATGATGTCTTCCATTCATCTCCCTTGGCAATATGGACTAGATGATATGCATGCCAGAGGTCAATTTTGGTGTAGATCTTAGCATGGCTCAGAGCATCTAGGAGGTCAGAGATGTGGGGAAGTGGGTAGTGGTTTGACTTTATGATCTTGTTGAGTCCTTGGAAGTCAACACAAAGATGAAGGGAGCCATTCTTCTTGTGGACAAAGAGGACCAGAGCTGCATGAGCAGAGGAGGAGGGATAAATGAACTCCATTGCTAGGTGCTCATTGAGGAACATGCAGGGTGAGCTGAATTTGGAGGGAGAAAGGGAATAGATGATGCCCAGTGAAGAAGATGCTCCTTCCTCCAAGTTGATCTTCAGATTGTGTTTGTGATACAGAGCAAGCATAGAAGCCTTGCTCTTGCTGAGCATGTTGGAAAGTTGTGGTATTTTGGAGGGACTGTGGAAAGGTCAACCTGTTCTGAAGAAATGATGGATGCAGAGTGAAGATCACTCTCCTGGGGGTAGAGTTGTAGGCTAAACTAAACAGAGCCTTCAAGGTGACAAGCCAGTGTGAAGGCAGGTGCACTGATAAGCATGATAGGTGGAGCCTTGTGGTCAGAGAAATGCAGTGGATCAGATGGAGTGGGTTCAGCCAGCAGAAGTGATTCTGGAGGCTGCAGAGGAGAGCTCAGGGGTGCTGGCACACTCTGTTCAGGTCCACAGAAAGAGATACTGCTTGTAACCCAGTCAATCAACAGATTGTGTCAGGTGAGCCAGTTGTGTCTTAGAACAAGGGAACAGGTAGACTTAGCAGAGTGATGTGAAACATTGTTGGAGTGATGTCACCAGTGGTGAAGCAGACAGAGAGATTGATGGCTTGGGTTATGGTGCTGTTGAATATTTCATTGAAGAGGCAGAGTTGCAGCAGAGGCATGGGATAGGTAGAAAGTCTGTGTTTATTAACAAAGGTATTATTAATAAAACAATCAAAGGAGCTGGAGTCTACAAGCATAGGAAAAGGAGAGATTGGATATGATACTAAAGTGATGGAGGGCATACATAAGTGACTTTGGATCAGAAAGAGTGGATGTATTGAGACAGATCTCCTTGGGTGCACAGGTGGGTTCAATGTAACCTCCAGTCCATGTGGAGTCATGGAGGTCATGGACTATTTTTTTGCCTCCAAAATGAAGACCTCTGGTTTAGTTTTTGGAGTTGTGGTTGCAGCACAGCCCTTGACTGCCTGAGATGTAGACTTAGGGCAATCCTTGGCCATGTGGCCAGTGAGACCATAGAACATGCACAGTTTGTTGTCAAACCAGCATTTGCACTCTTTAGTAGTTAGCTTGCCATCTTCTCCTAATTTAGATGACAAGTCCAGTTTTAGAGCTGTGGAGGTGGTTGTTTCTTTGCCTTTTGACTCCTTAGAGTCCTTGGGGCCACTGTTGGAGGGGCAAGGTGTAGAAGGCATGGAAGTGGACAGTTTGTCATATTTGAATGTGGAGGACTGGCTGGTATTCTTTGCTTGATAGGTGATCTCAGACTTGCACTCCCAGTAGTATGCATCAATCATCTGAGTGGGAACTTGGAGTTCAGAGAGTGTTAGGGGTTTACTGACACAGGAGATTTCATCTTTGTTACAGTTTACTTCTATCATTGTCTATTTATCACTTATGACATCTCTTTTCTCTTTTGACTTTAACTTATTTTCATCTTCAAAGTGACATGACTCACTTATCACTTGACTTCTTGATGCAGGCTATGCCATCAGTCATCACAATGCACTCTGAATCATTCTGACTCTAACAGACACATTTATCCTTTTATAATTATATTACTCTCACATTCATCTCCGTGCTGTGCACTTCTCTTCCCTTCCACCACCGCATGTGGTTACATCATGTTCTTCATTTCTGCCTTTCCATTCTATGGCTATGCTTGACTCATGTTATGACTCATGCCTTTAATCTCCATCACTCCTATATGCACATATATATCCATATTGGTAGATCTGATACAAACATGTACACACATTATGAATAGTATATAAGACCTCAAGACTCCACTGGACATCCTCCAGTTTAGTTCTCTTGGAGTTTTCTCTAGAGCTTCAGAGCTGAGCCTGATTCCTTTTCACTCCACATCCCCTTCCAATTGATGTTCATGATGACCTGCAGTACACATCATACTAGCTTTAGGGTTGTTTCAATCTTTGATGTGGTCTGGTAGATTATTGTAGACATGGTGCTGGACAGTACCTTCTCCATAACCTTGGACTTGCAAAGCAATCCTATTAAACTTAATAATGTACTTGTTAATGTGTTGGGTGTCCTTTATGGACAAATGATCAAGCTGGTGCTCCACATCTCCAACAGGGTCATGTGGACTGAAGTTGGTCTGAAGCTCAAGGGTGAACTACTGGAAGTTGTCCATTCAGAGAGAACAGAGTGCAGGATCTTCCATCTGGAGTAGGTCTCATTTAAACCATTCCAGCACCATGCCCTTTAGGTATGACTGCACAAAGGTAACCTTGGCATGGTCAGTGCTAAAAGCCTTGGGGCAGTTTTAGAAGCTTAATTCATATTGCACTAGAAAAACCTAGAGTTTGTGAGGTTCCATCCTGTCAAACTCATCCAGTTCTTGGACTTAGTGTGGGGGGTAGAGTTGGAGGTGGGATGACAAGTGAAGTGAGCAGGGCCCTGGGTGGCACTTATGAGTAGTGTGAGGATATTGATATCTTGTGGAACATGCTCATTATTGAAATTATTTGGCAGATTGTCATCATTGCTGGGAAAGTTGAGATCATTGTCAAACAGGTCATCTCTGGGGAAGTTAGGATCTCCTGGAGCATCACTGACATTGGGGAAATGGAGGTCATGTGCTCTTTGGTCAGAGCACTGACTGGTTCAGGCAGAGGATTTGCTCTTGTCTTCATCAAGTTCGAGCTTGATGATGCGTGCTCCTGAAGTCAGGGACTTTGGAGTAGAATGCACCTGAGAGGCAGAGCCTGGAGTGCATCAGGCAGAGAAGCCCTGAAATTGGCTGACAATTTCAGGACCTTGTTGGCTGCTTCTGAAGATGCTAAGAGGATTATATTTGGGAAATGGTGGAGGATTTGTGCCTAAGGCACAGGTCTGGGATCTAGTGGTTCATGTAGCCATGAGTTAGAACTTGTAACAAGTAGAGTTCAAATATACTGTTAAGAATGGTTAACTCCAAGGGGGAACTCCAGAACTCCAGAGTTGTCTTAGACAGATGGGACTTGGCTTCACCATATGTGGTGCACCCTTATCAGGAGTCCTAGTTTTGTTCCAGTATTTACTGAGGGTTGGAGATAGACTTAAGATGTTTTGGATGTCAAGTTGAGCAGAGGCCAGAGGAGTTCATCTTAGTTGATATTTAAACTAAAGAATATAGGAGTTGTTTAGAGGATTTGTATACTACAGAGTCATAGGAGATTAGTAATGGAGGTGGAGCTGGTTTGTAAGTAAGGGTTCAGAGGTAAAGTAAAGCCAGAGCTGTGCTCCTAAGTGGAACACAGGTATGGAGGATAACAAGAGGTGAAACTGGAATATATAAAGGAATGAGGATGGTTGAGCGGCACATTGAGAGAGGGTTGAGAGGGTGTGTAGAGGCAACAGGTGATGACAGTGACACAACATGTTGACCCAGGAAACCTACCAAATCACCAGACAAGGCACAGGCCTTGTCTGAATGAGACAGTGAGCCACAACTCAAAATGAGCAGAGCTCAGATCAATCCAGGTGGCAAGACAGCTGGTGGATGAAAGGAACATGTCATGCACAAATGTGCTGATGCACCAGGCCATGAGAAGGTCGGAGACAAGTGCCAAGATGCATAGATTGATGGAGAGAGCACCAGGATGCACAGATACACATCGATCAAGGGAGAGAAGAAGTCAACAAAAGCATGAGAGCAATCAATGATGAGAGCTGATGAATACAATCAGCATACCCCAACGAACAGCGACAACATACCTAGAGAACCCCCAGAGCCTCCACCACCACTCACCACCCCATATGAACAATCCAAATGAGAGAGCAAGCCCCTGAGCATCAAGCTCAAGGGGGAGAGGAGAGCAGCTGCAAACTGCAACATCATAGCTACCAGTGCTGATACGGTTATGTTGGGAGCACCTAAGGGTGATGAGGACACCAGGGACAGGCAGAGGAACCTGTGGAACATGTCAGAACAAGTCCTGGAAGGACTGGAGCCCAGAGGTGAAGAAAACTCACATAAGAGAGCTTGAGATGAGCTGAGTGAGCCAGATGGTGAAACGGTCATTCCAGGCCACCTCCAAAGCACTCCAGAATGTCCTGGAGATACTAGGAACCGACACATTGACAAGAGGAATGCACCAAGTTGAAATAGAGGCCCAGGAGGTCAATTGGGTGAATGGGACAAAACAGGAGGTGTTGAGGCCAAAGCACTGTGCCAAACAGTTGCAGACGACATCAGAAGGGACTGGAGATGTCCCAGAGGCACAGGAACTGGCACATTGACAAAACAAACCTGTCAAGTCGAGATAGAGGGCCAGGAGGGCCACTGGGCAAGCAGGTCAAAATGGGATGCATTGAGGCCAATTGGGAGCGCTGAAATGATGGAGACAGCATCCATAGCAATGGGAGAGGGTGTGGTAATGATGGTGCAACAAGCGGCACATATAGTGACTCAATATGAGTCAATACAAAGACACTGGCTGGAGATAAACAGAGTCAGCATGAATGGTGCAAGTGCAGCAAGGACAACAGACCAGAGCCATCCCAACTACCTGATAACCACCACAGACATCCTATCAAGGCCGTAAACCCACCGCATTGCCAAGGAAAGCTCAAATTGCAATCTAGAAGAGTTAGTCAAATCTGAGAGAGGAAAAAGGACATACCGAGCAAAACAGTCATGCCAAGGCCAAATTGGGCAAATTGGAGCAGCTGGATGCATTGTACACAGACTAGAGAAGGTGGGAGAGTGTTCCTAAGGCATGAAACACAAGCAGGATGACCCTAGGATCGATCAATGGTGACTGCATGAGCAGAGATATCACCTGTGCCACATGTGAGGCACAACTTACCATATTAGGAAACTGCTTCACCATGACTACACCATGGACCACTGTGCATGATGCTGTTACATGGACATGATACTATTTGTTTATTGGAATATTCATAGATATAATTCATTCAATTTATCCTTTTTCCATTGGTACAAACATTATAGCTATATTTTGCCATTTGGTCTTACCAATGCCCCTGTGGCATTCCAGCAGTTTGTAAATACCATCTTTGCTAATCTGCTTGATGTTTGCATCATAGTCTATTTGGACGATATCCTTATCTACTCCAAGGACAAGGCCTCCCACAAGGAGGATGTCTGAGAGGTCCTCCAATGACTCTGCAAACATGGACTTCATGCTAAGCCAGAAAAATGCAAATGGTCCACTGACACCACTGAGTACCTAGGCTATAACATCTCTCCCTCCAGTCTGTCTATGTCTCCAGACAAAGTTCAGACTGTGAAGGAATGGCCAGAACCTCAGAAGGTCAAGGATATCCAATCCTTCCTCAGATTTGCAAATTTCTACCATTGCTTTATAGCGAACTACTCCAACATTGTCGCTCCTTTAATCTGCCTTACCTGTAAAGGTACTCTGTAGAACTTCTCTGATGACTGTCGCTCTGCCTTCTGCAACCTGAAGGAAGCCTTCACCACTGCTCTGATCCTTACCCATTGGGCTCCGGACACTCCATTGATCATAGAAACCAACACCTCCAACTACACAATTGCTGGTATTCTTTCCATCTGCTGCCCAGATGAAGAAATTCAGCCTGTTACTTTCTATTCACAGACACTTTCTACTCCAGAGCTCAACTACGACACCCATGATAAGGAACTCCTCACCATCCATGAGTCCTTCTGGACCTGGTGGCACTACCTTGAAGGCTCCAGCACTCTGATTGATGTTGTCACAGACCACAAGAACCTAGAGTACTTCATGACCACTAAACTCTTAACCCACTGGCAAGCCTGGTGGCCGGAATTCCTCTCCCAATTCAATATGGTCATTCCTTTCCATCCCAGTCACCTCGGCGTGAAACCTGATTCCCTTACTAGATGCTGGGACATCTATCCCAAAGAGGGGAATAAGAACTATGCTTGCATCAATCCGCACAACTTCCAACCAGTATTCACTCAGGAGCAACTCACTTTGTCCCTTCAAGCCACTTACCTCACAGCTCTGGTACTCCAAGCTAGCATCCTCTTTGATGTGGAACAACTCCACAGCAATATCCTTTCCGCACTTCCCTCAGATCCCCTAGCTGAACTCCACATGTCCAACCCCACTGACTCTCACTGGTCAGTCATTGAAGATGGTTTCCTCCATCTCAACAAATGCGTCTATGTCCCTGACACTAATGACCTCCAACTCTGTGTACTCCAGTACAAGCATGACCATCTGCTCTCTGGACATTTCAGCCAGAACCAGACTTTGGAACTAATCTGCCACAAATACACTTGGCCAGGTATCAGGACATTTGTCAAGGAATACATTTCCTCCTGCACATCCTGCACCCATGTGAAGGTTCCAAGACACTGGCCCTATGGGTTATTGAAGCAACTCCCCATCCTGGAGAAGCCATGGAACTCCATCTCCATGGACTTTATTGAACAGCTCCCTGTGTCCTCCAGATATACCACCATCCTCGTCGTCATGGATTGTCTGTCCAAACAGTATATTTTCATCCCAACACACGACACAATCACATCTCCAGAGCTTGCAAAGCTCTTCCTACTCCATGTTTTTTCTAAGCACAGAGTTCCCTCCCACATCACCTCCGATCAAGGTACAGAGTTTGTGTCCCACTTCTTCCGCTCACTCAGGAAAGCCCTCAACATCTGTCTCCACTTCACCTCCAGTTACCATCCCAAAGGAGATGGTCAGACAGAACACATAAACCAGACTCTCAAGCAGTATCTCTGAGTTTACTGTAATTACCAGCAAGACAACTGGTCTGAAGTCCTGCCTTTAGCAGAGTTGGTGTACAACAACACTCCAAGTGCTACTACCAGAGTTTTGCCATTCTTCGCCAATAAGGGCTACCATCCCAACATCACTGTCCATCCTGAGTGTGACCTCACCTCCACAAAGGCATGAGAATACTCTGTCGACCTCAACTCCCTCCACCGATTCCTCTATGAGGAAATGGCCAACACCCAGGAGCAATACCAACGACCTGTGGATGCTAGACAAACTCCAGCACTGGACTTTAAAGTCAGTGACCAGGTTTTCATCAAAGCAAAGTATTTCCACTCTACTAGGCCCTCTAAGAAACTCTCTGAGAAGAACTTAGGGACATACACTATCATCGCTCAGGCTGGTAGCCTTTCCTTCACCCTCCAACTCCCAGAATCCATGAAGTCCATTCACCTGGTCTTCCACATTTCACAGTTGGAACCCTCTGTTCCAAACACCATTCCTAACCATACCCAACCACCTCCACCTCCAGTTGAAGTAGATGGTGAACTGGAGTTTGAGATTGCGGAGATTCTCAACTCCAAAATAGACCATTGACACTGGAATTGTAAACTCCTGTATTTGGTATGATGGTCCGGATATGAAGGTACTGACAATGAGACCTCTTGGCTACTCACCATGGAACTCAGTCATGCCTCCAAACTTGTCCATGACTTTCATCTCCAATATCTGGACAAGCCTGGACCTCATTCCACATAACCACAAACAAAATCACAATTTCAACAAGACTAAATACAGGGAGGGGCACACACATACTCTACACCTCCAACTCATTCTCTCCGTCCGCATCCTCCTCCTCATCTCTCTCCTCGTCCTCTGCTGCTGCTTCCGCCTCGCATTGTGCCACTGCACTATACTCCGCCTCCGCATTGGCCACCACCTCCACCACCTCTGACACCTCCAGCCCCTCCAACTCTGACTCCTTGAGTCTGTCTCTGCCCTGTACACCTCCTCTGCCTTGAGCTTTACAAGCCTCCCCAGCAGGCAGTTCTGGTGATCCAACTGCCTGCAGAGGCCCCAGATCAAGCTGCAGAGCTCCATAGTGAGCTCCAACAGCACAACTGAGGCCTCTATGCTCGTTGGTGCCCCCACTCCCTTCAACCCACCCTTCTTTGGCTCTGTCTGAGCCCTCTTCCTCTTCTCCTGCAGCGACTCCACCTTCACCCTCTTCCTCCTCTGCTCCAGCTTCTCCATGCCTGGTCACATGCACTTGCCTTTGACCTTGATGCATGCTGTGCACAAGGTTGACTTACTGGGCCCAAGCTTGTGCTCGAACCTGCACTCCATGCACCTCTCGCACTCCAGGAGCTCCTCTGCTTTCCCCTTGCCCTTGATGGAACCTTGCTCTGCCTGGACTTGTTCAGCCTACGATGGTTAGCATGGGTCAAATGTGAGTAGGCAACCACTTACCTGTTTTTTGGCCTCCTCCTCAGCCTTCCTGCACTCCGCAGCCTGCCATGCTGAGTCTTGCTCCACCCTCTGCTTCCTCACCACCTTGCACACTGCCTCCTCCTCCCCCGCCTTGTACCTCACAGCTGCCTTCTTTCACGCCTCCTCTGCCTTATTCTGTGCCTCCTCCACCTTCTTCCATTCCTCCTCCACCTTTGCTCCTTCATGTATTGCCGCCACTCCATATACTTTGCGACACAGAAGTTGTTATCATCATTGGCACACTCTGCCAGATGTGTGTTGGACCAGGTCTTGAGGTTGTTGTTGGCAGACATGATGGTTTAGAATGAAGAAGAATGGACACACAGCATTGGATTTTATACACCTCTGAGCAGCATCCACAATTTTGGACTCCAAATTTCCACTCCGCATTGTTCCTTGCCTAGGCCTTCAGGGGTTCAGGCCTAAGAGGGTGATACTGTCATATCCTGGAAATTCTGTAAGTCCAACCCTGGTCTTCTGGACCAACTCCGATTCTTGTATATATGAACTCCAGTGCATTCTCATTTGAGACACAACCCCTGACCCTCAGACATTGTCCATACTTACGACCCTACTTACATACATCTTCCATTACCTCCATTTCTCTGCATTAGTATTAGCTCCACTTCTTAGCATCCTCCATACCTGTACTCCACTTAGGAGCACAGCTCCAGCATTATCTTACCTCTGACTCCCTACTTACAAACCAGCTCCACTCCATTAGTAATTCCCTATGACTCCATAGTATATACATAAACCTCTGTAACTCCTGTACTTCCTCTCAGTTTGAATATCAACTTAGTTTAACTCCTTCTCTCCACTCAAGTCTCAAAGACTCTCCTCTGTACCCTTCGCTCAACTTGACATCTAGTATGTCTTGAGTCTAATCTGACTCCTTAGTAAATTCTGGGACAATAGGACTCTTGACAAGGGTGCACCACACACGGTGAAGCCAAGTCCTATCTGTATAGACAATTTTAGAGTTTTAGAGTTTGTTCTTCCCTCGGAGATTGCCTGTACTTAACAAACCCTTTGTATATTCTAATACATACAGTATGCTCAACTATCATATATATATATAACTCCAGTCTATCACAATCTCAACACCATCAAACAAGGACCATTTGTAGGTTGGACTATATTTGTGAAGACAGGTAGGGGTTGCAACCAGTTATATTACTGCAACAAATAATCAATGCTAATTCTCCAGGGGTAGCTATGAACTAAAATCTATTTCTCTTGTGAGTTCCATCTTGCCATGGAAGTGTAGTAAACCACTTGCTGATTTGACAAACCTGGTTTCTTTAATGGTAAAGAGGAGGTTAGCACCAGGAACTTGCTGCTGAAAAAATCACAATTACAGAGATTCAACAGATACAATTATTGTAAATCTCTCCATGTTGTTCTGGTATATATTATCAAAACAATAGTGCTTGTTTATGCTTATTCATATTCTAATTATAGTTTATACAGTGATAAATATGAAAATATGTATATTAAATGATATAGGGCAATATAATCAATTATAAATAATATATATAAGTCTGCCTATAAAATATAACTCAGCTGTCTATATTTCCAACTAATGTTGATAAACCCAGTTTATAAGACAGAATATTATTGATTAGGACACACAATTTGTATATATGGTACATGACTAGTAATCATTTGGTACCAGATGGACCTAATGGACTTTATGATATCTTTGCATATACTTTAATATCAAGCTATATAAATGGCTGGATAATCTATACAATCTATATATATAAGTAGATAAATTCTTACCATCAAATGGTACATTTTGCATACTTTATGAGATTTTTGATTGTACAAAAGTGACAATTTTGGTCATATCTCATACAATCTCTACAATAATAATAATTTTAAAAGTGTGTTAAGGATGAGCAAACTCCAAGGTGAGAATGAACTCCAGAACTCTGGAGTTGTCTAGATGGACAGGACTGGGCTTCACCATATGTGGTACACCCTTGTCAAAAGTCTTATTGTGTCCTGGAATTTACAGAGAAGTTGGATTAGACTTAAGACATACTAGATGTCAAGTTGAGCAGAGGTCAGAGGAGAGCCTTCAAGACTCAAGCAAAGGGAAGAGGAGTTTATCTAAGTTGATATTCAAACTGAGGGGAAGTACAGGAGTTATGGAGGTTTATATACTACAGAGTCATAGGGGATTACTAATGGAGTGGGGCTGGTTTGTAAGTAAGGAGTCAGAGGTGAGGTAAAGCTGGAGCTGTGCTCCTAAGCAGGAACACAGGTTCAGAGGGAGACTGAGAGTGGAACTAGTACAAATGGAGAAGGACATAAGGTAACATATGTATGAACAAGGTCCAAGGGTCAAGGGTTGCGTCTTGAATGAGAATGCACTGGAGTTCATATGTACAAGAAGCAGAGTTGGTCCAGAAGATTGGGGTTGGACTTATAGAATTTCCAGGATATGACAAAGTGTCATTTTGCACACTTGATGAGATCTTCAATTATTGCAGACTTGATATTTTTGTAATGTCATGTGTGCTATTTACCATAATTTTTGAGAATAATAATAATTAATATACTATATGATTTATTGCAAGTAGTAACCTGTAAATTTTTTCCATAATACATTGGAGTGTACAATATATTGTTCATGTATGTAACTACTAATGTTATGTGTATGATGAAATACTATTTAATTGTGGCATTTATATTATCACTACATTGCTATATATTAACAATTTTTGTTACATGTTCTACAAATCATATAACCCACAAAATATATACAATGGACTGCATAATGCTACCAGAACCCTAGTTGAATCCTAACCAAATTGAAACACCATACTAGAATAAGGCCACTCAAGAATGCATGCAAATAATATTCTTAAGATATAAATCAAATATTGCAGGTGGTTTTATGCATTTATTTAAGATCAATACTATAATGAACTTTATGAATTTCAGAAATGTTACAAATTAATTTCATCAGGGTGATGCTGTATATCATCTCCATGTATGAGAATGAGTCACCAATTGCAAAACAGCAAAGGAACAAGGAAAAGGAAATTAGCAAAAGAAAGTGGATCATTAGAAACAATGTAAAAAGCAATAATCACAGATTGCATCATATGCTGTGTATTCTGAAATTGATAGTAATTTTATTATATAAGCAATTTATCCATTAGTCTTCTTTGGCTAACAGCTTCCATGCTTTTGCATTACTTATTATAACCACCAATGTCATTCAAATAGGCACACACAATCTAATGCTAGTTTATACAATCCATTATGCCATATATGAGCCCTTCTTTGCAAGACCAGGGCATGAAATCCCTTTCATCCACAGTAGTACATAGATAATGCTGTTATGAGATTTTAACATGTAAACTTCAACCATGTATACAGTGGCTCAAAAAAGTGTCCCAATGTTTGGCTATTTTGCAAAGAGTTGATGTTTACAAGAGAAGAAAAAGGTGTTAGCTCTGACCCTTGCTGGGTCATCAATAGCCCTAACTCTTTCCCTGAATCCGAGCCCTTGGTCATGTGATTTGGTTGCCATGGCACTGAGATATAATTATAGTAAAATGACATGTCATTGGGACACTTATTTGACCATGATGTTATTAGTCATTATTTAGTAAATAATATAATGTTCTGATGGATGCTGGGCTTCAACCC
The DNA here is from genome assembly GCA_038092675.1 of Boletus rufocinnamomeus. Classification (NCBI taxonomy): domain Eukaryota; kingdom Fungi; phylum Basidiomycota; class Agaricomycetes; order Boletales; family Boletaceae; genus Boletus; species Boletus rufocinnamomeus. Next base: position 17,528 of record JBBPQV010000329.1, read on the forward strand.
TGTCTGATTATGTAACTTACATAATTCTGAGTAATATAAAGGGCTGGGATACCACCCAGCTAACCCTACTTCATCATGAAATCCATTTCTGCCTCTACTAGAGCCAATATCCTTTTTCTCTCTGAATTTGGCCTTTCTGCTAGGAGAATATCCTCCCAAACTGGTCTGGGAAAGTCTACTGTGGTCAGGGTTATCAAAGAAATCTATCCAGGCAAGGAAAACATCAAATTAAGATGTTCTTCCAAGCTTTTTCCTACTAATAACAGTAGAATTGTCTCTAGTATCACCTTTGGCAAGGTTGAAAATGCTGTCCAGGCAATCCATCTCATCAATTCTGCCATCTCCTCTCCTATCTCTTTCCAAACTGTTTGAAGTATACTCAAGTCTGCATCTCTAAAGGCTGTAATCAAGAAAGAGAAACCACTCTTGTCTGTTAGACATAGGTAACACAGGCTGGCCTTTGCTCTTAAGCACCAACACTGGACTGTGGAGGACTGGATTAGGGTCAGATGGTAAGATGAGACCAAGATCAACAGGATTGGGTCAAATGGAACAATGTATGTGTGGAAAGTGGCAGGAAAGCCTTTGTAAGACAAGAAAGTATAGGGGATAGTAAAGTTAGAAGGTGGTTCCATGATGGTTTGGGAATGCATGGGTTGGAATGGAGTGGAAATTCTTGCAGAGGTGGAAGGGAGGATAAATGCTGAGTAGTATGTCTCCATTTTGGAGGATAATCTGCTTCCTACCATGAAAAATTCTGGAATTCCTGAGGAGAGCATTATCTTTCAGCAAGATAATGACCCCAAGCACACCTCTAAAAGAGCCAATAAGTGGCTGGAATCTCAAGGGATCAAGGTCCTTGATTGGCCAGCACAGTCTCCGGACCTTAATCTCATTGAGCATCTCTGGCAAATTCTCAAAAAGAAGCTCAACAGCCATGTAACACCACTAAGAGGAGTTTGGGAGCTTTGGTAGAGGATTGAAGTGGAATGGAGCAAGATAGAGGTTGAGGAGTGTCAAATACTAATAGAAAGCATGCCTAGAAGACTGGAGGTAGTGATAAAAGTAAAGGAAGGGCATATAAAATACTAAAATTGTAGAATGGAAATGTTGCTCAAAAAGTGTCCCAATGACATGTCATTTTACTATGATTATATCTCAGTGCCATGGCAACCAAATCACATGCCCAAGGGCTCAGATTCAGGGCAGGGGTTAGGGCTATTGATGACCCAGCAAGGGTTAGAGCTAACACCTTTTGCTTCTCTTGCAAACATCAACTCTTTGCAAGATAGTCAAACATTGGGACACTTTTTTGAGCCACTGTATATGCAATGTTATAGAGCATATCATGGCACTAGTTTATATCATCAACAGGCAGTCAGCCATAGGTTCATGGGCAGTGAATTTGTTCATTTGACTTTGAAAAATCCAAAAGGATAGAAATTTTAAATTTGGTTATGTATGTGTCTCGTTAGAAACAACAATTAAACAATAATGTAACAGTAGATTTAATTCTGATTATGGATAGTTTATACATATATGTAATATACTTTGATAAAATTATATAAAACTAATAGTTATATAGTATTCATAGTATTTTTATAGATCACTCAACATACTCTATATATCAATGATCCTTGTGTGATGGCAGTGAAATTGAAATAGAATGAAATCATATAATAGTTGATATTAATAATATTATCTAATAAATATCAGATCTTATAGGATTGCATTCAAATATTATATAAGATATATATTAAAAAATATTTATAAGTACAAGAAAATATATTATTATATCATATTAAGCAAATACCATTTTTACATCATTGTGGATTTTTTAAAGTTATAGTGAAATTTCATGTATATGGAAATTTTGTTTCTAAAATATCAATATCAATTAATTTTATATTTGATCATGGTCAGCCACATTTGTTCATTTTGCTGTTCAGATGGAAGCTTCCTCTAGGAGGAAAAAAGCCATTGGAGAGTCTGAGAGAGAAAGGAAGAGGGATCCTACTGGCCACCTTGCCAAATCTTAATCATTATTATTTCAAATAAAAACAACATAGTTATAGATCCAATATATATAAGATATCAATAAATGCTGCATCTAATAAATTAAATAGACTTTGAAGGTGATTGAGATTATGATCATTTGATAAAATTGAGGCCTTAATATATATATAATATTATAAAGATGAAATTAATTGTTTTATTTTATCTTTAATTATCAATAAATACCTAAAAGTTTAATACATGTTATTCAATTATTATTATTAGTTTTATATGATTTTATCAAAGTACATTAGATATATATGTAAATAAAACATCCATAATCAGAAGTGCATCTATTATCACATTATTATTCAATTGTTGTTTCTAATTAGACATATACCCAAATTTAAAATTTCTATTCTTTTGGATTTTTCATAGTTAAAATAACAAGTCCTAAATAGTTATATAATTCAATATTACAAATTAAATATACCTATAGAACCTAACATTTATTGGCTGGTTCTTGAGTTGAAGAATCATGTCATAGTGAGGAATATATATAGAGAGAGAGCAAAATGTAAGAAACCAGGACTAATTCCAACTTCTTGCTTCTTGCTTCCTTTAGAATTTCAATCACTGTATCTCCAATATTGATAATTAAATTACAATTATATAGTTATTTTTCATTAATACTTTCAATATTATACTTTTTATGTTGAAAATATTCTAACACAATGAAAGTTATTCCATCAATAAAGCAAGTATTTTATTAGAAAATTTATATTCAAGCATTAATTTATATTGTATTTATTATATAAGTGTAAAGTAAGTTTATAATTGTTGCAAGATACTGTTAAGATAATTCTATTACTATTAATATCTAAATAAAACTAAAAACCTAAAAATTGATATATAAACTAAAGGAAATGAATATAAATATTGTATTGTCACTTGAAGTCACTTGTTTTCAGTAAACACATTGCAATACATGTTGCTATATTACTCACCTTTTGATGGGCTCTGGGGAATTTAACCTTTACAATACTAAATAATCTGTGACTGGTAGAAGTTCCAATGCTTCCTCAAAATAGCAGTCTATTGCTGCATTGAGATCAGCAACAGGATCATTGTCCCCACTTCCTGGCATTGCAATCAAGCATTGCAGCCTTGTAACATCATAATCTATCATATACTCATGCCAATACATGGTATGCAACCAGTGGCTGATGAGATACTCATCTAAAATTCCATTGTCATTGAATTTTGATGTAATAACTTGCTGGCAAAGGGATTAGATGTATATTACCAAAATTGAATTGCTGCATTTTGCAAGCAGGTTATGACTTTGGACAAGGAATATTAGTATGATTCTCCTAATTCTGTGTATACAATTGTTGCTTTGCACCATAGACTTTAGAACAAAGTTCACAGGCAAAGCCATCAAGTATTTTCAAACCCTTGTGGGCCTTGACCCCAGGTCCATTGGTAATTGGTGATAGTGGCAAGATCACATGTCTACCTCTTTGACTACTACAAGCAAAGAGCTTTGTGCTGGCCTGACAGATGACTCCTAACTTGAGTTGAAGCCAATACCACCAGACAAATGTTGTGATACAAGGTCTGCAACTCTGGATCAATAACAAGATTAATGCCTCCCAAGTAGTGATGATGCATCAATCCTGCCAGTTTATTGATGTTGGCCTCATCCATTTCAAGCTTGATTGGACTATCACCACTGATGGCTCAAAGTGAACCACTAAATCATGAATGAATAACTATGCCAAACTTAGGGAATATACATGAGAGGAGTGACTACTTACATACTATCAAGAATCATGCATAGACCAAGGATAGGAAGTGAAGATCAGAAATGAAAAATAGAAAAGATGGAAATTAAAGTGATATGAAGAGATAAATGTGATGATATGAAATGGTGAAAGAGTGATATTAGAGAAAAGTGAAAAGTCTTACATTACCCCCTTTTTAAGAGTTGAAGTCCTGTGAGACTAATGTACCCTCAATAATGGAAGTGTCTGTAATTGGAAGATCAAAAAGTGAATTGGGAAGATAGTTATATTGATTACAAAAGGCAACAAATTCAGGAGAAGTGGATAGTTCAGAAATAGGAGAAATAGAAAAAGGAGGAGGAATGCAAATAGGACATGTGCAAGGGGAATTAGATTCAGCTGGATGAAGATAGAGTTTGGGATGAGATTTAGGAGCTGTTGGATGTAGATGATGGAATTTACGGATAGTGTTTTTGGCATGTTCCAATTCCAATTTCTTCTTTCATTCTTGTTCTTTACAGGGAAAACCTCTCTAATGGACAAGATATTTGATATGATCCCAACACTCTTGGGAGTCAATAATAGATTTGATTCCTTGTTCATTAAATTGATAGATGATAATGGCAGGAGGGGGAGGAGGTTTCTTTTGTGAGGGGAATTCACTCAAGGTGTAAGGCCAGAGGAGGTACTCATTGAAAATAGAATGAATTCCTTTCCAGGAACAATTGAGTTTCAATTTGTATGCCCCATTTCAATGTATTCAATCACCTTGAATGAACTATACCACTTGTCATTGAGCTGCTTTGATGGTTGATTGGAGCAAATATTAGTTTCATTGAGAAACACTAAATCTCCAGGTTTGTATTCCTTTGGAGTTTGTGCATGTCAATCATGAAACTTCTTCATACCAGAGGCAGCATGTTCAAGGGCAATCTTAGTGTTGGCTTGAGTTTATTTCATGAAGTTGGTAAAATCTAAAGTGGACTCATTGCAGACTTCCTTTCTCCTTTCTACTCCAATCAGTAATTGTTGACCATAATTGAGCATGAACAGAGAATAACCAGTTGCTGAGGAGATTTTCTGATTGTGGGTAAATTCAGCTAGGGGACATTTGGACCATTTGGTTTGGTGATGATTTGCATAGACCCGAAGGTATTGCCCAAGTTCAGCATCCATCTGTCCTGTTTGCCTATCAGTTTGTGGATGATAGGTAGTAGAGAGATTGGCTTCAATTTTTAGGAGAGTATAGAGATCTCTCATAAAAGAGGAAATAAACTGTGGACCACAATCAGAGGTTATCTTCTTTGGAGTGTCATATACATAGTTTGAAAATATGATCACAATAGATTTTGGTGACTCCTAGGGAGGTGATTGTGTCAGAGATGGAGAAGGTATGAATCATTTTTGAGGAGCTATCTATGACATTAAGAATCACATTCTTTTCATTTGATTCAGGAAGGGGACTGATGATATCAATGGAAATAATTTCCCATAACACTAAAGGGATTTCATTGGGATTGAGAGGGGTTTTTCCAGCAAGATTATGGGTGGTATTTGGTGTCCATGAGGGAATAGACAGATTGCTTATTCACCCTTATCTTGCTTTTTTTTCTTATGCTAAATTTACAAGAAGGTAAAAAATTAAGTAAACAACTTATTGATATATTTTTAAAAATTCACACAAGGAAAAATGTGAAAAAAAAGCAAGATAAGGGTGAATAAGGATGAATAAGCAAACTGTCAATTTTCCAATGCTCCCAGCACTGACACACTGACATTTACTGAATTTAGTATGCCAGCAGCAGAAGCCTGCCAGTGTTGGAAATTGTGATGCAAACATCTGGCTTTCCATACTTTCTTTATTATAAACTTTATCCCAACATTTGTAAATATGTCCCTGTTACTACCCAGCACCCACTCCATGGAAGAAATTACATCTCAAGTTGCTGCCAGTGTTCACACCCCCAACTGCATGGAATCACATCAAACATCAACAACCAGTTAGTCTGAGGCTTTTTTCATTGTGATATTGTGAGGTTCCTAATGTAATTGTATTGTCTCATGTCAAGGTTCTACAACAACATTTGGTGGTAGACCCACCAAGTCAAGGGGAGAGGAAATAGAAGATGCTGATGGTGAGCTTGCTACACCTCATTTCTACCTTGCCTTCAAGGCTGCCAGTGACAGCTCCTTCTCTAACAGGCTGGCCTTTCAGTGCCATGCAACTACATAGCCCTTTGCCCAGAGCCAGATCTCTCCTCAGTGGTAAGCACCTCACTAGCCAACTTCTATCATTTAAAGAGTATACTGAGGCATCTTAGATAATATCAAGACATCACTTGAATGGATTGTTACAGCTCTTACCTCCCCCATACTAACTTGGAGGGTGAGATTCAAGGCTTGTGTGTAGATGTAGAGAAGATTAGAAAATAAGCAGGAAGTAATGAAGGAGAAACAAAACAAGACAGCAGATGAAATTATCCATTTGGCAGCCACAACCTCTTTTTTGACAGCTAAGGTGCTTGAGGTAAAGAATGGAATCAATGAGATGGACACCAAATTCTGTTTGTTTACTTTTTCCTGACAAGTAGAAAACTCCTGTCAGGCTGCAGGCTCATCACTCAATAGCTGCCATCCATCTTGTTTAGTTTGCTTTCAATGTCTTCCCCTTCCTCCTTTTTCTTTTTTCAAGGTTTTATGTCCACTTCACCATTGACTTCTTCTTTGTTGTCCTCAGGCTTTTTCTTGCACCTCCAGTAGTACTGTACTAGCCTTGATTCTTGTATGTACATATCTAGTACAAGCCATTTGTCACAGCTGCTGAATACATGCCCCACCTGTTCAAGTCTGTTTTTCATCGTATATGATTGCCTTAGGCCTTTTACCCTGGGAGCAGTACTAAGCACACAATACAATCCATTCTGGATCTGACCACTCCAGTCAACACTCCCACCACCAAAATAAAGCCATTGACTTGCTGTCCAATTCTCAAGTTGTGCCTGGGCTGTTGTCTTGGAAATCATAAGGCTTACCAGGTAACTCATTAAATGTAATGTTACCATGAATCTTTGCAGGAGGTAATGATGGTGAGTGAATGAAGAGAGGTGACTCCAATTTAATGAGCATTTCACTGATGACAGACTCCAAGTCTTTGATATCCTATAATCCAATATGATAGATGTTGCCCTCACCATTATATGCATCCATGTGGAGGTGGATTAAGTTGATCCTGGAGTCTTTGCTTCAAGTTCACTTGATCTGTGATATGATATATATGAGAACAGTCATGTGTACAGCTCAATTGGGCAGACTTGGGAGTGCCAGCACTTTGTCAGCATGAATAGGCACAAAGTTCAAACCCAGTCTCAATCTGTTATAGG
>JBBPQV010000330.1:0-24556 GCA_038092675.1 Boletus rufocinnamomeus
TACCCCACTCCCATCCCTGGCAACCTGCCCCTTTCAGTCTGTTTCAGTAGATCTCATCATGGATCTCCCCTCCTCACTTGGATTTGACTCAGTTATGGCCATGGTTGACCATGGCCTTACAAATGGGGTAATTTATGCCCCTTGTCTCAAAACAATTGATGCTGCAGGTGTGGCACTTCTCTTCTTTAAAATGGTCTTCCACCACTTTGGATTACATGACAGATGTATCTCTGATCAAGGACTCCAATTTGCTTCTGCCTTCACTCAAGAGCTAGCCAGACTCCTCAAATATGATCTGGCCCTCTCCATGGCCTACCATTCCCAGACCAATGGTGAAACTGAGTGGGTCAACCAGGAACTGGAAACCTACCTTCACATCTTCTGTGATGGACACCCTGAAAAGTGGGCAGAACTCCTTCCCATGGCTGAGTTCTCCCATAATGCAGCCATTTATTCTGTCACCAATAAATCCCCCTTCTTCCTCATGATGGGATATGAACCCCACCCTTATCCTCCAATTGGCAAAACATTCCTTCCTGCCCTGGAACAACAATTGGAAATATTCAGAGATGCCTGGTCAGAAGCTATTGTAGCATATAAAAAGGCACAGAGAAGCATGAAGGAGTGGATCTCCTCCAAATTCCACCCATGGAAAGTAGGAGATAAGATATGGCTAGAGGGCAAGAATCTTTGCCTTTGCTACCCTTCTAGGAAACTTGCCCCCAGGTGAGAGGAACCATTCAAGATTGCCCAGGTCATCTCTCCAGTGGCATTCCGCCTTTGCCTCCCTAAAACCTGGAAGATCCATGACATGTTCCACACATCTCCCTTATTGACCTATTGGAAGACTTCAGAACACAGTCCTAATTACTCCAACCCTCCACCAGATCTCATCAGAGGAGAAGAGGAGTACAAAGTAGATAAAATCCTCTCACACTGCAGAACATAAGGTCAGAGACAGTATCTGACTTCCTGGAAAGGATACTCCACAGCAGAGAACACATGGGAACCTGAGAGAAGCTTCAAACATACACAAGCAATCCTACAAGCTTATAAGCTGTGCCATTCAAAGGACTTCCCCTTCCCATCTTCTGCTTAAACCTCATCACAATGGCCATCACCCAGACACCTCCCATCCGCTGCAACCACCTCTCTGTTCCCCACCACCACATCATTTTCACCTCTGTCCTGGAGAACCCCATTACCACCCTCATCATTGAAAGGAACAGGACCTTTGTGTACAACTATGACCTCATCCACCTCACTTGCCTTCATAGGTCATATGTCACAGTGAGGTGTATAATGATCTGCCTGACCCCTGATAACCAACCCCCATGTATGCCACCTCCCTGAATGGGTCCATCACTGAGGCAAGGGCCCTTATCTTAGATTTACTTTGGAACCAAGGTTTCAGTGCAATTGTCAATGCACTCCCCCCTCTTTCTATCTTCCCCATCCTTCATCCCCTCATCCTCTCCATGTCGGAGTTGAAGCAAGAAATCTACTTCTTCCAGGACCCCCTCAACATCCCTGCTGCCCCTGTTTCCCATCCTGCCAACCATGGAGCTACCCACACAGGTATCAATGGCCAGTCCACCTCTCCATCTCCCACTCCCATCGCCATTCCACCCCCTCCTCCAGCACTGACACCAATAGGGCCACACCTTGATCTGAGTCTGCCAAGTCCTTTCAGACCAGCATCAAGGGGACACCAGCCCCTCCAGTAACAACAACCACACTCCCTACCCTTAGGAGAACCCATTGCACTTGCCTCTCATAGGAGGAATGACAACACCTTGGACTTGGGAACCACCATCCTCATCTCATTGGGCCCACCAGTGGGTCCAAGAAATCAAGGAGGAAACATGGCCCATTCCCACTCTCCCTGTCACATCCCCATCCCAGGATCCCTTGCCATTGTTGCCCCATCTCATCCCATCTTTCCACCCTCTCTACCATTGGTTGACAACCCACCACTCCATCAGTGGCCCAATTCCCTCCCCAGCCTCATGTTCCTCCCTACCACCACCTCCATTGCTACAAATGTCACTTCCCTGACCACTTTAGGGCTAACTGCCCATAATACATCTGCCCATTCTGCAACTCTACCACCCCTGGACACATCCAGGCTCAATGCCCTCATCAAGTCTGTTCTCTCTGTGGCGAGGTCAGACACATCACCAACCACTGTTACTTCTGTGACAATGAGTGGGTTGATTGGGACCATGACCCCATCAACTATGAGATCAATGAGGGAGATCAATCCAGAAGGGATTAAGGAGGCTGATGAACAGACCCAGCTGGAACTGGAGGATGTTGAGGAAGAGTTGGAGTCTCTTCCATATGAAGGGGGAATTGTTATGGAATTTCTTTATCCTTTGTATTGTTCTAACTATGCTCTCATGCATTCACCTTCCTTGGCATGAGAGGCCTCCGCCCATATGGCAATTACCATATGGTACATATGCTACTTTTACAGACAACTTATCCAATATGAACAATTAACCTTTTCTAGGCAATTCTCTTGTACTGCCTCATTTTCCCCTCCACCCAGATGGTCTGTGCTGGCTTGGTCTGTGCAGAAGTCCTAGTAGTATAAATACTTTGTCTTTGTATACTAGTCCCACATCTAGTTCTACACAATCTACTTGCTAGAGTCTGGTGATTCCACAAGTGATTAAGCTTCTGCTTTGTCATAGCAAGATCCCTGGACTTCTTAGTGTCTTCACACTACACTTGAGTGTGCACTTCAACTAGGTTCTACACATTAGCATAACCCATACTGTACATGATTCTGAGATAGTATTCATACATTGTAATCATGTAGCAATTGTTCAGAGCTCAAATGCAGCAAGGCACATTAGACCATCTCATGCATTGATCATGACATTGTCCAACACATTTGTGAGCATGTGATCCAAGAGATATTCAAAACAGTTACTAAGGCTCTGTCCACTTTGCCTCACCTATTTTGGCTACTTCAGCTACCCTAGTATTTCCTTGGCTAGAGTACATCATGTGAGCACAATAACCAGTCATCACCTGGTCACATGCATTCCCACACTTTCCAACCCATTGCCAACTCATTGTAAATTGTACATACAATGTGTGAAACCTGCAGGGCCTACACTCAAACAAGGAAGAAATTTGTGATGAGCTCAAGTGACTTGTCTTCTCATTCTAACCACTCTCTATGGTCTCATTTCAATTCATCCTTGCAGGTCCTGGATGACCAATGACCAATATGCACCACTTGGCAAGACTATGAAATCAAACCTTTGCAATCGTGCATATTGACATGATCTTCAGGAGAAACAAAGGCATGGATATGGGTACCATCAACTGCACCAATGCAGTTTTGGAAAGCATGAAAACAGGGATTATTGATAATCATGTTAGAAATGGGGGTGTCAAGTGTTGGCTGACCCTCAGTGAGATGTGTAGAATGGAGGGGATGAAAAGAACAGTCTTTTTTTTTTTGAAATATCTGTAAATATCATCAAAAATAGCATGGTAGATCATTACTATCACTTACTTTGTAATGATAGTTGGAGAATGTTGAAACCACTCAGCAACAAGGCACAAAAGACCTGTAACACAAGTGTATAGAAATATCCCTAGCTATTCCTCAACAGAGATACTGCAGCAGGATTTTGTAATGCCACATTGCATCAGGATGTTGACAAGACCATTAAAAACATTATGGCTAATACCAAGATTTGTATGGATATGATCTGGATGGCCATTGAGTAGTTCAATAATCCAACCTTCTCCGGTCAAGATTGAGGTATGATAAGGGATATGAGCAGTTTGAGCAAGAAAGACCCTCTGATAGAGGGATACAGCTTGTGCAGCCAGTAGCATTAATAAAAGAACAAGCTGATTTCTGGGAGATTGATGAATGAGTTGGGCTTCAAGATCCACTGGCATGGTGGTATGGTTCAAGGAAGTAAAAGCCCACTATTAGATCAATTAGCAATCACTTGTGCTGTATGCATGGAAAATGCTGTATCAAACCAAAGCTGACTGCACCATAGTCCACACAGGCCATGTTGGATACCTTGAGATGATACAAGTTACACTGTGTCACCTGCTCACTCACCCCAACCCATGCAAGCAGGCATGGCACCTGCAAGCTCACCCTGTCTTTTGCTCCATTGCTTGTGCCTTCTCACTTGTTGCTTCAAAATATGCCTTGAGTACATATACTGATCCCAAATGTGCACCCGGTATGTCCTACCAACCATGTCCAAGTCAACACATGTCCTAACATGCCCCAAGTGCTCCCACAGATCCCATAGGATGACACAAGACAGTGCACTACCACATTCACCAATCTATGAGCCCCACCACACAATGCACCAAATTATCTTTGTATAAGCCCCCAAGCACTCATTCACCACCCCTACCTCACATGCATGAGCTCCAGTGTACAGCCCCCCATCCATTCCTTCATCTCCATTTGTACAAGCATGCACATCCATTTGTGTGAGTGCTACCTACCCCCCATCTCAGGCTTGATCCACCATGCAAGGCGGATACCCCCCACTCACTCACTCAGCCCTAACCATGTGAGCATGTATATATATCCCCCTCCACTTGTTTGCTGCTGTCCATGTGTGCACATATGCATCTTTGTAATGGGCCAATGGATGCCCTGCCCATCTCAAACTAGAAGTTGAGTGAAACTCAACCCCTCCACCAACTACATGACCACCTCCCTCAGTTGTCCCTACACTTCTCCTGACAATGGTATCCCCCCTGCCACCTACAACCTCAGTAGTGGTGAGCTCTCCAATGGCCTTGCTTCAAGCAGACTGTGGCAGTGGCTCCTTGTTTTGTTATCACCTTCCCCTGCCACTTGTCTGCCCCATTTTCCTCACTTTCACATGTTATTTGTATGTAAGGAGTTGTCTGTGGCCCCACATTGTCATCATCACTGCTTGCTGCCACTTGTTTGCCCATTGCCCTCACTTTCATGATCACCCACACATCCATGCATGCTCACTGACATGCTATTAGCCCTCAAGTTGCTCACACTGGTATCCAAAATCAGATTGATGCACACAGTGGTGAGCAATCTAATTGACTGTTTCATGACACTTGTGACCCGATTGTGAGCATTGATCACACTCATGATTGATTGCTTTGTCAATTGACTGCTCCATGATGCTTATGGCACATGTTGACAGTGTTGATCCCCTGAGTACTAGTATTGTTACTTCACCATGTCTGTTAAATGAATGAATAGATTTTTTGCATTGACAACACCTGAGTGACACATCAATGAGTACATACTTTGCTCATACCTTTTTTTTTGTTATTTCAGCATATACGCTCACATGACTGGAAATCAAGGCACATAGTGCATGGGAATGCATGCGACCGGGTGACGACTGGTTATTGTGCTCACATGACCAGCTGATGAGTGATCATGTGATGTGCTTACATGACTGGGACACATGACTGCCTGAGGTACATGATGTACTCTAGTTGGGGAACTACAAGGGTAGCCAAAGTAGCAAAAATAAGCAAGGCAAAGTGGACAGAGTTTTAAGTTCCTCCACATGTTATCCACTTGCCTGTGTGTCCTATTGGCAATAAACTCAAAAGAAGTAAGGAACTAAAGTGAATCAGTATCATTCTCAAAAGTGGGTGAGAGAACTTATGATACTGCAACTGAAAATGACTAGCTCCATGTTGAGACAGCATAGTGGTTATAGATAAGATAGCCTGTCTGGGCCCATGACTTTATTGAATACACCATAAAATTCATGTGTGTTGGCCAGCAGGAATGTCCAATAGAGGAAGAGGTTGAAATAAGGATTTTCAAAATACAACAGCTGTGATTGAGTGAGCCTGGTGATAAAGGAATCCACAAGAGGAAACTTACCTGTTGTTTGGTGAATGCCTCTGAGATGTTTCATATCTGTGAAACAGAGGGAAGTCATGGTCTTCTCCTCACCATTAGACTGCATTACATGTCCAGGTTAAATTGTCCACAGATATGATGACTTGGAGCCATTCAACAATGATGTAACCACTGGTGAATGCCAGCCTGCTAATGATGTGGTGCAGGATATCAGATGCTAGCTGATACATACATGTTAGCAAGTTGTAAGATGTGATGGGCAGGGATACATAGTACTTACAAACATTGTTAGTCCTTTTGTAAATTTCTTGTTGTTGAGTCATGTAATAATGTGGACAGTTCCTGTTATAATTAATTCTTTTTTCATTCTTTTTGCTTTATTTTGCTGTTTTATAAAATGAACATTGCACAGCCACTGTTTGCTTTTTCAAATGGTTGTTCTTATTTTCCCCCTTTTCCTTTCCTTTCTCTCTTTGGATCCTCCATCCAAGGGTTATGCATTTCCCTCTGACAATTATCTAGCTGTATTGGCCCTGTTAGATAACCCTTAGCCCATGATTCCCTTTTCACTACTCTGCAGCATTTCTCTCTGCCCATGCAGTGTATTACTGAGCATTCTGTTACTTTCTATATTTTTTGCCAATTTCTTTTAGACCTAGTGCTTAAATTGTACCTCACCTTCCATGTCTCCCTAACTTAGACCTACTCAGTCATGTAGACAATACCAATGTCTCCTTGACTCCTTCAGACCTCTCTAAGGCTTTGCACTACTTCTGAGTGCATGCTTTCATTGTAACCTTTGCCATGGTAGCCCTTTATTACCAGAATCTCTGACCCTTGTACTAGCAGTGTGCTAGTAGGTCTACTATTGACCTTACCTTCAATCTACTATTCTAGCCCATTGAGTCTATTGTTGTCCCTACTTGGGCCAAACATGACAGAAGGTCTAAGTTACCTTACCTGCACTACCTTCATTTTAGTTGCCCACCATTTCTCACCAATGACCCTCACTAAACTCCAGTTGGTCCTGACCTTGACAGGTCTCAACTGAACCTACCCCTGAGTCCTCTCACTTCCCCAAAAAGGAAGAATACAAGGAAGAAGAATACTATAACTCTGACATCCCCATTGCTGATGACAAAAAGCAACAAGAAACCCTTGACCTCTTCCATGACTTCTCTTGGTCACTAAATCTCCCTTATGCCCCCACTTCCCCATAACCTACCACTTTCACAACTTCCCTAGTCTTTCCCCAACCATCCCCTGTCAATGTCCCTAACATGCCTGGAGTGTTTTTTTTCCTGATGCCTTGTCCTTACCACCATTCCCCTCCCTCAAATCCCACTATGACCTCTAAATCCACTGAACTCCATATTGGAACACCTGAGGCCTTTGATGACTCCCACACCACCATGATCTGATGGATAAACACTGTTCCTTGTTGTCAATCAGACTATTTATGACACCAATGTGAACAAGATTGCCTTTGCACTCTCCTACATAATCAAGGGATCTGTCCTCACCTGGACCTCCACCTTCTGCCAATCTATCCTTATGGGTGCAGTTATCTCTATGAGGACATTCCCTGACTTCATCACCAAGTTCAAGGAATCCTTTGAATATGAAGACATTATAGGTAATGCCATTACTTTTTCCATCACAAGAATATCCTGCCAAAAGGATGGCTCATACTTTCCCACCCTTGATGAATACATTACTGAATTTAAAAACCAAGTTGCCCTTGCCACCATTACCAACTCCAGCATCTGCATCAGCTACTTCTCTGCTGGAATACCAATAACTCTAATATGCAGAATCATGTCTATGGACACTGTCCCCACCACTGTTTATAAATGGCATACACAAGCCATCCACTTCACCAACCAGTAGGGGAAAGCTGATGACATCTTCAGAAGGATCCAGAAGCCTGCCCACCAGCCCTACCACTCCTTCAACCACATCCCTGTTACCAAGTTCCATAAATCCAACACCATGGACATTGATATTATCAAGGTTGGCAAACTCACCCCTGATAAGAGGAAGCAATGTATCAAGAAGGGATTATGCTTCAGGCACAGGAAACTTGGCCACCTCAGTGGCCAATGCCCCTCCTTCCCCTCTTCACCAATGAAGTTCTCCCAAAAGAAGGTCCAATAGGTGACCAAGAAGGAAATTCCTATATTAAAAGAAGTGGAAGATGATGATGATGATGAAATGGTTGCTCATGACTCTTTCACCCCAATGGATTTTTAGATAGGGAGACTCCTTCAATGCATGTCTTCCCTTCTGTTATGTGTACCCCTGTAACTGTACAATCTACCCCATCTATGAGAATTCCCATCCAGCTCTTATTGGTGACCTCAAATCTAAGAAAGACTTGGGACACACAAACACTCAAAAAGACTCAGAGCAAGGAAATAAGTTGAGAGGGAATCCCAACAAGAACTTGACTAAAGTTCTTGGAGAATTTGGATATTAAATACATAAGGTAAACACATGTTATGCATAGATCTAGACCTGGTTCACACAGCCATGTGATGGGAAAAAAATAAGGTCACATGATGAGAAGATCAGAAAGTGATCACATGACTAGAAAAGAAAGGGGTGAAAAATGTGGTTTGTAATACTACCCCCTCTTTATGGTTTACATTCCAGGCAAGACCAGATAGGAGGTGGCTCCATGTAGTTTTCATAAGGATTAAATAGTGAGGTAAACTGTGGATTCTTTTATAGAAGTTGCCCATTGCTTATTTAGCATGGAAAAGGTGTCCTTCTACATATTTCCCAGGTTCAATCTTCTTCTTTGTATCCTTTCCAATGGATAAGGAATTCCAATTTGTTCTACTACACTCTTCATCTGCTTCATCAGTAACTGACACCAGGCTGGGTTCATAAGTCTTTTGCCCTGATAGGCATTCTTTGTAGGGTTTTGCCTGCAATACATTAACCACTGGATGTATTGTGGGAGTTTTAGCTTACAGTGTTTTCTCCCACTATTTTGAGGACCTTATAAGGGCCTAGCCATCATTTCATAAGTTGATGTGATTGATAAGTTTCCTTTAGGTTGAGATATTTGGTTGATGACCAAACTTGTTGATCTTTCTCATAAATTGGGCATCAGGTCTTTTCTTATCTGCTTGTTCCTTCATCCAAGCTTGTGATTTTTCCATTGATGATTTCACATTGACAAGGGTTGGAAATGCCATTGCAGACAGTGCCTTTGTTTTCCTTGGTTCTATTCCCATGTGTGGGGTGTAAGAGTGTGTGACTTGAAAGGGTGATTTACCTGTTGCAGAATGAACCTTGTTGTATTGAAATTGCACCAGTGCAAGCCATTTTGACTATTCCTTTTGCTTTTCTGTGGTGTATAGATGTAGGAATTGTTGAAGGTCTCAGTTGACTCATTCCATTTGGCCATTCATTTATGGGTGGAAAGTTGTGGACATGCAGAGATCAATATGTAGCATTTTGCTGAGATCCTTCATTACCTGGATGGAAATTTGTGGTCTGCAGTTGGAAATGATAGAACATGGGAGACCATGTATTTTCCAAATGTTGTCTTGATATAGTTCAGCAGTTCCCAGGCTGGTAAGTATTTTAACCATGGGAATAAATATGGCTTCTTTGGAAAATCTGTCAACTACCACAAGGATGCTGTCATATTTGTTTGACTTGGATAAGTCCATGATGAAATCATCTGAGATGTCCTGCCAGAGACCCTCCAGAATAGGATTAGGCTTAAGTTTGCCTGCTGGAGGTGTGTTTGTTGGTTTCATCCAAGTGCATTTTTCACATCAGGAACAATAGTCCTATATTTGGGCATAAATCTCTTCCCATATATAGTAGCATGAGACTAACTCAAAAGTCTCCTCTGCACCACCATATTTGGCTAGTGTGGAATCATGATAGAGTTCAATAATATCCTGGCAGAGATTACTTTTATCCCCTGGCATGTATCTTTTTCCATTTAATTTGAAGAATCCTTCATCATCATTTTCAAATCCTTTTAGGGAGGATTCACACAGTGTGGCTTGTGCATTCTTAACCCTTTCTCTATAGAATTTTTTGTTCTTCTCTGTGGATATGAGTTGCTTTGTTCGCTCACACATGTTCTGCAAATATAACCATGACTTCTTTATTGTCTTGGTCAATTTCCACAGCATGGTCTTCTCTTCTGTTATGGATTTCTTTACTTTCTCTTTCTCCAATTATGCCTTAGCTCATTCACCTTCACATACATGAGAGGCCTACACTCTCATGGCTATGAATCTTGGATACAATATATTCATGGACAATTTATTCCTTTCTAGGTACATAGTTCTCTTATACTGCCTTAGCTTTCCCTCTATCCAGATGGTCTGTGCACATTCACTTTACATACTATATAAATATACACTGTTGTACTTGTAGATTTCCTATCTACTTCTATGCAATATACTTGCTAGAATCTGGTTATTCCATGAGTGATAAGTCTTATGATTTGTCATAGCAAGACTTAGTCTATTCTTCATGTCTACACACTACACTTGAGTATGCAATACAACTAGGTTGTGAGCATCAGGGTAACAAAAGAACTAGACCATCCTTACCACCTCTGCTGTTTAGCATGAGGCCCTACCTGTCAACATTTTCAGATATTGGATGAGAGTCCCTTCCCCTGAACAGGAGGAAGACATTGAGATCTCTATCCCTTTCATTGATGAACCCATTAATTACCACTACAATGACACCCCAACCCCCCATTTATCCTCCCCAGTGCATCTCCTTCCATCTTTATACCAGGAGGGAACTACACTTCATATATAAAATAACCCTTGTACATCACCTATGCCTCAATCACCAGAAACCCAGTGCCCACAGAATGTGCTGAATCTACACTAGAATCCCCCATTCCAATGAACGTTGACGAACACTGATCTGAGATCAAAGCAGGTCTTCCACATGACTTCTCTGGACATCCAGATGATGCCACTAGATGTTGGCAACCTCAAATCAAATAATGACTTGGGTCACTCAATCATGCAAACTGACTGTAGAGCAAAGAGGATAGTTGAGAGGGAATCCCAACAAGAACTTGACTGAAGTTCTTGGGGCATTGGATTCAAGGTATATATACTGACTACTTTGTTTGTACTTATTATGTTGCTGGTCCGTGCACGTGTGGCTATGTAATGACAAATCGTGTGAGTATTAGTAAACTAGGATGAGTAATGTAAACGGAGATTAATAGGAGGCAGTGCTAGACATTCTAGACTGACGGAGATTAAATACATGAGGTTGACACATGTTATAGGTCTAGACCTAGTTCGCATGGTCACGTGATGAGAAAAAGATAAGGTCACATGATTGTAAAAGTGTGAAGGGGTCATGTGACTAGAAAAGAAAGGGGTGAGAAAAAGGGTTCATAACACTAGATGGCTGTTGGCTATGGAAGCCTACTTTGAGATAAACCTATGCTTTTATAACAATTGCACAAAACCATTAACCCTCCTTGCCAAGATGAGCAAAGGACAAGGAAAAGACTTTTTCAAAGAATGGTACCAGAAAATAGCAGATCAGATCATAGAGGACAAAGCTAAGTTCTTTGCAGTGATATCCACAACCTTTACTAAGGCTTTTATCCCATCCGATGTTGGAGCTACAGCCCAAATCAACTTGGGAAGACTAAGGCAGAATCTCAGAGACCTGAATGGACTGGATGAGTATGAACTCCAGTTCCAGCTCCTTGCAAGAAAAACAGAGATAGTCAATAAGAAAGCCCTAATTGAGTGATACAAACATTAATGGCTTGGATTCTGAACTCTTTGACACCATCATTATGATGCTGGATGTTCCTCTTACCATTGAAGACTGGATCAAAAAGGCTTCCCAGTTCACCAGACAAATTCATAGACAAGAAGGAATTCATCAAGGAAGAGCATTTACTGTAAAGAAAGGGTATTTACTATTTTCTTCTCTAGATCTTCCTACACCAGCAATAATCTTGCATGGTGAGGCAGCATACAGTATATATATGCTTTCTATTGTAGTATTTTTGCTATTATCTTGGTGATGGATGTTGTAAAGATCAATGAATGAGGGTTGATGGTTGATGGTTGTTTAAAAATGTCTGGTGAAGTGAAACTTCCTAGATGGCCTGGCAGTACTTATTTGAACTTCATGTACTCATACCCTTGTCCTCAGGGTTCATTGAATACATTCTTCCTATGTAAGTCAGAACAAGTGATATTTACCAAAAATACTAGCATGTGCACATTGTACTATAGTTGGCTGAACAGCCTTACGAAATATTTTAAGGAGAGTTTACTGAACATAGATTTATGACATGGGAACTTATACAATACATATTACATATTGACTGTGCTGAACATGCTTTGGCATGCACATTATACTAGATGTTTGAACAAGGAAAGTTTGTTGGACATCTTTATACTACAGATGAACTTACACAATACACATTATTTAAGTAACCAAGGCTCACTGAACATATTTGAGGTAGATGGTTTATTTACAACATCCAACTTATGCAAATGACCTTCTATTCCCTCTAATCTTTCTTTCCAATTATCTATTACCTTTCTTGTCATTTCTATATCATTACACTGAATACCCATATATAATTCCTCTATTATCTCCAGTGACTTTTGCAGGAGTTGGAGGCATTTATGTTTTCCAGCTCTTGCTTTGTGAATCCTTTGACAATGCTTGTGGAGGAGTATCTGAGATCTCACACAAAGTAAGTAAAATTAGATTAGCAGAAGTATGAATCAGTCATAATTATTTGATCCATCATATGGGTTAACATATGTCCTTGAGGAAGACAAGAAACTATTTGCAATACAGCCATGTTTGGCACATGAGGCATTTATTGTGGCTCTCACTCATGCCATCAGCACCTTCACCAGTGGTATTGGTCATGACAACCACAACTCCAATTATGCACCAGGACTTTCTTCAACCCCCAAGTGGATTGGAAAAGTAAGCTTTACTGTCTTCTCCTTTTATACTTGCAAGCATCTCAAACAAGTCATGGAATCTCAGTCAACTGTCAACCTTGCTTTACATTCAGGATTGATAAGTCCCCCAATCAAGTAGGGAAAACACTCACACACAAAAATTGGACTCCCAATCCTTCTCTGTATATAATGATTTCATCCTGGCCCTCCCAGTAGATAGCTTGGGCCCTGTTGTCATAGAGGATTTCATCTGGATTTCTATTACACACATTACCTTTGAACTATACCTCCATCACCCTGATGGTCCCCTTGTCATCAACACTAATCTCCAAGATGATTACTTGCCAGTGGTATGTGGGGCATGTATACAACTGATGTCATTTGCTGCTTGCTAACAAGTTCACAGACACACTCTCCTACTGTAGACATGGAAAATGTTGATATTTTACTTGGCAAAGCTTCCAATTGCCTCATATAGTTGCTCATCAATAAGATGAAGGCAAGCCAAGAAGACATTTAAGCCATCAAACAAGTACACCAATCTGGAGTGTGCTTGAAGGTTCCCTGGCATACTGTCTTGTTATTCTTTCCATTGGCCATGCATATGGCCACATATGAGCATTATATGGACTGGCATAGTGCAAACTCACTGCTGCAGATTCTTCTTGCAAGAAATTGAGGAATGGATGTGAGGTTTCCCAGTCACCCTCCTAACAGGCATCTCAACCATCAGTGGACAAATGTAGTGGCTAGAAGAAGTTACAATGGAGCTTCAATGATGAGTGACAATGTCATTCACTTGGTCTTGTCCATGTTTCTCTACCATACATTTTATTGCCTTGTTATGATGAACTGGCAATGCCACATCCAAGCCTCCTCATAGTCACTACTATTCTGAGTTTGGTACACAAGAACTGCCACAGCATCCACCAACTATTGCATGAAGTGTCAGTTGGTCCACATTCCACAGTGTGTCAACTTCAGTAAGTATCAGAGATCTGGATGATAAGCTCCATAAATGTGCCCTCTCACATGCAAATAAACAGAATATTGGAGTAGCATTGGACCTTATTGTCTTAGACACCATCCTGATTGGAATGCCATGGAACTTGAACAGCATAGAACCCATATATTTGATGTGAGCTAGTGCCAAGACTGGGCATGGTTTTGTTACATATCCATTTTCTACTATTGCAGTAACTTCATTGAAGTTTATGTAACTATTCCAGCAACTCTTTTGAATGACAATGTATGGAAACTGGTAACTCAACCATCTCTCCATTGTGCAACTACTAATCACTTTTCTATACTAGTTGATCAACCAAATCCAAACATTCCACAGCATAATGGCAAAGATAGTGGAGGCATACACAGCAATGTACAATCTGTTCTCAGTTGTCAATCCTAACAGTCTCCTGCAACCTGTGGAAAAGTCATGTGTAGTCTGTGCACACTATGAAGACTTTCTTTCTTTCCATAATTGGCAGATCTATTATCTCCATGCTGTTAACTCCAAGATGGTGAGTCCACGTTAAACATAGATGTTACATTCCCTTGATGGAAGCTACAAGGGAAAAGCCAATCTATTTGCCATTCCAACCTTTTTACAGTTCTACTTGAAATTCTGATACACATATCCCACTTCTCCATTTTTCACCAGGAAAGCATCCCATGGGACACAGCCCCCCTCCAGTTGCTGTCTGTATTAGCTGCTACAGTACATAGGTCTTAACTCCTGTGATTAAATAATAAACTAATGCTGTGCATTCCAGCTGGCTTGTGGCCTCTGCCAGGAGTGGCAGCCAAAAGATATAGCCATGGCCAAGTCATCAAAGGCCTGGAGGAAAGAAATCCATGTTACCTCCACACTTCATTATTTAGTGGATTACAACAGTCTTGCACAGGAAATCATTGGTGGGATGGAGAAGACCCTTTACCATGAGTGTTCAGATATTAGATATGCATTTGAGCAGCTGCTATACAAAATTCATCAGGATGGGCTCTAAATGAAACTGATAATCTATATGTTATATCCCTACTTACCACCAACAAAAAGCTCAGGACTTCCAGAGTTATGCCAGGAAACAATTTTTTTATCCCCTTTGCATCAGATATTATATCACTACAGCTTAATGCACATGCCCAGTGACTGGGCATGTTTCCTCAGACCATTCCTAACTCAAGTTTACAGATGTCCATTGCCTACCTCAATCAAGGTTGGAGACTAACACTTTGAGTCATAGTACAACTATTTCAATCCTGTCAAATGGATATTAGTAACTGGGGTAAATACATATAAGATGAGTGATTGAATATATTGGGTCATGAAGACATATTGGAGGGCTGCCCACACCATAAGTGTCCACATTGAACATATCACATGACATTCATTTTATCTAGCAACCCCTATCTCCACCTGACTAGTTGCTACTGCCTTCTTGTGGCTGAGGGTGGGCCAAGAGCATCAACTCATGGCTACCAACTTCCTTCAATGCACCACCAAACAACTAATTTGGTGATGGGTAAAGCTGTTTACTGAATTGTTTACTAAATGACATCTTCCAGTTCAGCACTCCTTTGATTTATCAACTCCAAACAATCTTAACAGATTGGATCCTTAGCCATGGTGCAGAAATGATGGCAGCTGCCATTAATTATTAATTAGCAATCACACAATAGATACCAGACTTACCACTTGTTTTGGCACTATAGCATTTGCAAAGAAAAAATGGCCTTTTGCTCCCAGGTAAGATACAGTCAAGCCACCAATGGGCAGCAGGAACTTCAAGGTCATGTCACCCTGTATATAATATGTGGCTGACAACCAAAGATGTATTTAAATGCCCTTACAACACCACCTAGTGAATGGTGAATGGACTCTGCTTGTCCAAGAGATCCTCTTTCACCTGCCTTGAATTTGTGACAGCATATAAATGTGCCTTGATCTCCCTTATCCTTTCCCAGTGGTAATAAATCCTGTGTTGAAAGGTTTGCACCAATGACTCCAGCCAGTGATCTGAATAACATTAGCAGGAGGTGGGATTATAGTGATAATAGCAACAGACATGTTCATAGATTGGGCAGACATGACACAAATGAATGAATGGCAAGGTGGATGTTATGTTAGAAATCTGAATGAAAGCAGAGTCTGACGTAATAATTAAGGGTATTCAAGTTCAGCACAGGTGACAAATGTAGCATGAAAATCTCACAGGCTGCATGTCTATAGTGTGGCAGGATTTAGTCAGAGATTCAAACCATGTTATTCATTTGTTGCCTCAGACACTCTCCTCAACTTCAAGCCCTTGCTAATTTTTGCTCAATGGCAGCTCCGGAGTTCCAACTTGGTCATGGTAGAGGCAAATCCAGTGCTCCTCTGAGGCCCCCCTCCCAGCCTACTCACTAGTTTCAAGCCACAAAGCCTAAGGGTAGGGGAAGAGCCAGCATACCCTTACAGGTAAACCCCAGTGGAAGCAAAACTCAGATCACCCATCCCCCAGCTGCAGGAAACTCTCTTCATGAAACATTCTCACATGATACCATCAAGTGGAAGCCTTTTCCACACCTTACAAAGCAACTCCTTGAGCTGCTCTGGATCAATTCCATAGATCATGCAATCCTCTTCAACAATAAGGTGCAAGGGACACCTGTGATGAAATCTCAGCAACTGCAAAGACTGGCCTCCAAAGAAACAAGAAGAATATAAGAAGTGCAATTGTAAAAGCAGTTTTTGAGCAAGATATTACATATGGTGCTGCATATGCTGCCCATCCAGATAAGTTTGCAATGGCAATAAGCAGTCATTTTGATACATATATTTTTTTCTATATTATTTACTGATCTTGAACTTTTTTTTTTACCAGGCTGAAGAAGTGATACCACACACATACCTCAATGATCAAATCCACTGCCCAAGATATTATATAATGTCTGATGACCCCCAATATAAAAATCTCCATGGTAAGTTATGTCCACCAATCACTATCATCCACCTTTCTCTTTCTTTTTTGCAGAGGGTTCTAATGGAAACCCACTACAGAAAAAATCACTGCTGAGTTCCCTTACTGGCACAAATGTGATTGCATGTGGCATGGCAATTCCACATATGATACATGACAGTTCAATTTCAATGGTGTGCCTGGAATAAATTGGATCCAAGACTTCCTCTCTATCATCAATCATGGTGGATCTGCTGCTGCTGTTGCAAGCACTAGTTAGCACCCCCCAGGCCTCCTGGCTGATGAAGATCTCACTGGCAGACAAGATGATAAAAATATGGAGTATGATCCAGACAGCCATGCTGTGTTTCATTCATCTCCATATCAATGATCTCCTTTCCAGTCTCTTTGTCCTCTGCCTCTAGGCTATCTAGTATTGGCCCCTGTGCACACTCTGTCACTTCTCAGACAAGCCCATCCAAAGGAAAGACTTTGCTTGCCCAGATGCAGGCTAACCACAAGTGTTAAGACCAGGTAGTTTCTAAGGCAAACTCTGGAACTCTGGAATTGTCTAGGCAGTGGGACTTTAGCTTCACCATGTGTGGTGTATCCTTGTTAGGAGTCCTGTGTCCCAGATTTGTGAATGAGGGTCAGAGAGAGACTTGAAGTGTTCTAAGATGCTAAGTTGAGCAGAGGGTTTCTGAGGTGAACCATTGAGGCTCAGTCAGAGGGAAGAGGAATTGATTGAGTTGATAATTAGACTGAAGAATAGTACAGGAGTATTTGGAGGTTTATATACTACAGAGGTGGAGTATTACTAACAAAGTTTATAAGGATTGGTAAGTCAAAGTCAGAACACAAGTATGTAATGCCAGAGCTGTGCTCCTGAGCAGAAACACAGGTATGGAGGGAAGTATGTACCAGAGCTGGTATATATGGAGATAAGAGCTAGGATGTAAGGTTAACATAAACTATGAACAAGGTCTGAAGGTCAGGGGTTGTGTCTCTAGTGAGAATGCACTGGAGTTCATATGTACAGAAATGGAGTTGGTCTGGAGGAACAGGGTTGGACTTACAAGATTTCTGGGATATAATAGTATCCCCCTCTTAGGCCTGAATCCCTGAAGGCCTATGTAAGGAACAATGTGGAGTGACAATGTTGGAATCTGAAAATTGTGGACACTGCACAGAGGCATATAAAGTCTGATGCAACATGCTTGGTCTTCTTCATGCCAAACCATCATGTCTGGCATTGATGGTCTCAAGACCTGGTCCAATGCATGCCTGGCAGAATGTGCTGATGATGACGATGACATCTGTGCCACCAAGTACATATGCTGAGCATGTTACAGTTGAGGATACCCCCCCTTCATTTTTCCCTACTCTTCCTCTCAACTATCCAGAGTCCTCTCTCTGGGACAATATTATCATGGACTTACAGGAGTATGCTGTGTAGGACACAGCCTGGAGGACTGCCTTTCCTCTCTGATTCTGCCCAAGTACACACCGCCTCTTTGTGTTACACTAATGCATAGAACCTAGTCAAAGCACACACACAAGTGTAGTGTAAAGACACATAAAAGCTCAGGGGTCTTGCTATGACTAATCATAAGACTAATCACTTGTGGAATGACCAGGCTCTAGCAAGTATATTGTGTAGAACTAGATGGGGAACTATAGTACAGAGGCAACGTATTTATACTATTAGACAGTGCACACAGACCATGCAAGCACAGACCATCTGGGTAGAGGGGAAGATGAGGCAGTATGAGAGAACTGCCTAGAAGGGGTTAATCATCCAAATGAAGTAAGTCATCTGTAAAAGTAGCATAGCCCAAAGTAATTGCCATAAGGGTGTAAGCCTCTCACATTTGAGAAGGTGAATGCACAAGAGTGTAGTTAGAAGGATAAAGAGGAAGAAAATCCATAACTCTCTGATCCAATTTCTCCCTTCTCAGATTTTTTCTATTCCTACTTTCCCCACACAGACATTGCCTTCTAGTCATGTGCATTTTATATGCAACTGTATTCCTTACATCATATGCAATGTGATGCATTCACACATATGCAACACAATGCGTCTCCATGCATCTATGCCTGCCCTTACTTACTTTCATTCTTTGCCTCACCTGCCCTAAACCCTCTCCAGGTAGTATATATATAATGTTCACACTCTGTTTGTATGTACTCCTTAACTTAAACCTACACAATATGCCATGTATCTTGGATTCACTCCTAGCTTGCTTCTCTCACCTCCTCCATCTATTCCTCTCTATCTTAGTCAGGGCCAGCCCCTTGGACTACATCTATTAACATTAGGACATCCTCATCCTTTGGACTACTCCTTCCTATAAGGAGTACAGTGACCCAACTACATGTTGGTGTACCATTGTTACTAGGTTGTAACAGAGCAGTGGCACCAAGTGAAGGAATGAAAGGTGGAAGAGGAGAGGAAAAATGTGGAGGAAGTGTGGAAGAAGGTGGAGGCAGAGGCAGCTGCAAAGTGCAAGGTAGAGGAGGAGGCAGAGGCAGCACACAAGGTGGCAAGAAAGTGAAAGGTGGAGCAGGATGCAGCATGGCAGGCTGGGGAGCATAGGAAGGCTGAGGAGGAGGCCAAGAAGTGGATAGGTGGTCCTTTATTCACATTCAACACATGCTAACCAGTGTAGGCCAAGCAAGTTCAGGCAGAGCAAAGCTCCATCAAAGGAAAAGAGACAGCAGAGGAACTTCCAGAGTGCAAGCAGTGCATAGAGTGTGGGTTCAAGTGTAAGCTCAGGCCTGGTAAGTTGACCTTGTGCATGGCCTGCATCAAGGTCAGAGGCAAGTGTGTGCAGCCTGGGTTGAAGAAGCCAGAGCAACAAAGGAAAAGGGTGGAGGCAGACTCACCACAGGGAAAGAGAAAGAGGGTGTGGATGAAGCCAAAGCAGGATGGGATAAAGAAAGTGGGGACATGCAAGAGGGCATTGATGAGCATGGAGGTCCTGGTCATGCCCATGGAGCTCACTATGGAGCTCTGTGGTTCTTGATGCTCTGACTTCCAGATTCCATGAAGTCTGCCCACCTGGTCTTCCATATTTCATAGTTGGAACTTTCCATTCCAAATACAATTCCAAATTGCATCCAACCTCTGCCACCTTCAGTTAAAGTAGATGGTGAACCAGAGTTTGAGATCACAGAGATCCTTGACTCCAAGATAGACTGTCAATGCCAGAATTGTAAACTTCTTTACCTGATACAATGGTCCAGATACAAAGGTACCAACAATGAAACATCCTGGCTACTAGTCACAGAACTTGGTCACACCTCCAAGCTTGTTTATGATTTCCATCTCCAATATCTGGACAAGCCTGGACCTCACTCTGTATAATTGCAAAGGAAATCACAATTACAAAGACTATTTATAGGGCAAAGCACATACTCTACACCTCTGACTCACTCTTCCCCTCTGCATCTTCCTCCTCCTCCTCTTCCTCCGCCTCCTCCTCCACTGTTGCTTTCATCTCACATTGCACCACTGCTTTGTGCTCCACCTCCACATTGGCCACCACCTCCACCACTTCTGACTCATCCAACTCCTTTGCCTTGGACTCCTCCAAGTTCATCTCCACTCCATACATCTGCTCCACCTTGAGCTCCATGAGCCTCCCCAGCAGGCAGTTCTGGTAATCCAGCTGCCTGCAAAGGCCCCTGATCAAGTGACTATCAGCTTGAGCAATAATAGTGTAGGGCCCTAAGTTCTTCTCAGAGAGTTTCTTGGAGGGCTGGGTAGAGTGGAAGTATTTTGCCTTTATGAAAACCTGATCACCAACTTTGAAGTCTAGGGCCAGAGTTCACTTGGCATCCATGGGTCCTTGGTAATGCTCTTGGGCATGGGCCATTTCTTCACAGAGGAATTGATGGAGGGAGTCAAGGTCAACAAAGTATTCTCATGCCTTTGTGGAGGTGAGATCACACTCAGGATGTACAGTGATGTTAGGATGGTAGCCTTTGTTGGCAAAGAATGGAGAGACTCCAGTGATCACGCTTGGAGCATTGTTGTATGCAAACTCTGCAAGGGGTAGGAGTTCAGACCAGTTGTCTTGCTGGTAGTTACAATAGACTCAGAGATATTGTTCCAGGGTCTGGTTCATCTGTTCTGTCTGACCATCTCCTTTGGAATGATAACTGGAGATGAAATGGAAGTGGATGTCTAGGGCTTTACTGAGTGAGTGGAAGAAGTGAGATATGAACTCCAAACCTCTGTAGGTGATGTGGAAAGGAACACCATGCATAGAGAAGACATGAAGTAAGAACAACTTGGCTAGATCCAGAGACGTTACCATGTCATGCATTGGGATGAAAATGCATTGCTTGGAGAGGTGGTCCATGACAACAAGGATGGCAGTATAGCTGGAGGAAGCAGGGAGCTGTTCAATGAAATCCATGGAGATGGAGTTCCATGGTTTCTTGGAAATGGGGAGTTGTTTCAACAACCTGTAAGGCTGGTGTCTTGAAAGCTTCATGTGGGTGCAGGATGTAGAGGAGGTGACATACTTCTTAACAAATGTTTTTATTCCTGGGCAGGTATATTTGCAGCAAATGAGTTCCAAAGTTTGGTTCTGGCCGAAATGTCTGGAGAGTGGATGGTCATGTTTGTACTGGAGGACTCAGAGTCAGAGGTCATTAGCATTTGGAATGTAGATGTGGTTGTTAAGATGGAGGAATTCATCTTCATCAACAGACCAGCGAGAGTCAGGAGAATCAGACATGTGGAGATCAGCCAGTGGGTTGGAGAGGAGTGCAAATAGGATATTACTGTGGAGTTATTCCACATCAAAGAGGGTGCTAGCTTGGAGTACCAGAGCTGTGAGGTATGTGTCTTAAAGGAACAAAGTGAGTTAGTTGCTTGTGAGTGAATACTGGTTGGAAGTTGTGCAGATTGACACAAGTGTGATTCTTACCCCCCTTTTTGGGATAGACACCCCAGCATCTAGTAAGGAAATCAGGTTTTGTGCTGAGGCATCCAGGGTGGAAATGAATGATCTGTTAGACAGCTGAACAATGCAGCTGGAGTCCGATGTCAGAAACTGTATTGTATGCCTACAATGGACAGGAAACATACCTGGAGTCCAATGTCAGAAACTAAGGAGAAGTGACATGGGACTCGCAGGATTTACAGGCTGTAGCAATAACAACAATAAACACATATAATATGTGCCACAACTCTAAATGATTGCATAGTGTGCAATCAGCAGCCATACAACACTCCCATTCCTCCCATTCTGGCTGACAATGCGCCACCTGGACCATATGCACCTCCATATCTCCCGGACGATGTTGATGAAGATGAGGTAGTGCCAGCTGCAGAGATGCCACACTACCTCAGGGGGAGCCTGAACATGAGAACATTGAGGAGCCAGCACCTCTTCTGCCTGACCCAGTCCCAGTTCCAGCAGCTCTCCACCTTTGCCTCCCATCACTCCACTGCCCAGAGCATCCAGTCTAATTGGCATTGGGACTCATCTCCCTATCAGAAATCGACAGAAACCTCGTGAGTGGGGAAGCTCAGCCCAGCCCAGCTGGAAGGCGATCCAGATGACTCTGATGATGAAGAAGCTGACATCGCCCAGTTCAAGCACTGTGCTGCCCAACTGTGTGCCTCCCCACCCTCCGCATCATTCTTGCCCTTGCCGCCCTTCATGACCTCCATCTCTGGTCTGTTGACGTCTCTAATGCATATCTGAATGGTGACATGGACTGTGATGTCTACATCTTCGTGTGAGGTGATGTCAGCATCATCCTGCCTGTCTTTGTTGACGTTGCCCCGTCCACCACCGAGGCAGAGTACATGGCTGCATGCGAGGCTGGCAAGGAGATTGTCTGGATGCACAAAATCCTCCAGGAGCTCGGTTTTGCCATCACTGCACCCTCAGTGCTGTACATGGACAATCAGTCCACCATCCAGGTAACCAAACATCTGGAGCACCATGGGTGCATGAAGCAGCTTGACTTGACTTGGTTCTGGCTGCGGGATGTAGTCGACCAAGGCGCCATTTCCCCCACTTATGTCCCAACTGGCAAAATGACCGCTGATCTCCTCACAAAGGCATTGCCTCGGCTCAAAGTGGAGTATTTCTGTCAGCAG
This sequence comes from Boletus rufocinnamomeus, assembly GCA_038092675.1. NCBI lineage: Eukaryota > Fungi > Basidiomycota > Agaricomycetes > Boletales > Boletaceae > Boletus > Boletus rufocinnamomeus. The sequence continues at coordinate 22,891 of JBBPQV010000330.1, forward strand.
ATGGGACTTGGTCCACCCAGGGAGAGTTAGCAGGTTTGCAGAGTTGCACAATCAGGGTGGAGTGTAGTGTGGCTGCTGATTGCACACTGTGCAATCATTTAGAGTTGTGGCACATATTATTTGTATTTATTGTTGTTATTGCTACAGCCTGTAAATCCTGCGAGTCCCATGTCACTTCTCCTTAGTTTCTGATATCAGACTCCAGGTATGTTTCCTATCCATTGTAGGCATACAATACAGTTTCTGACATCGGACTCCAGCTGCACTGTTCAGCTGTCTAACACCTTCCTCATCTCAACAGCACCAACTACAAGCATTGGGCAATAGACATGGAGTCCTACCTCTGCTCCCAGGGTCTATGGACCATTCTTCATTGCAACCAGCCCAACCACACCTTTGACACCAATGGTGACATCACTGTTGACTGTATCACAGAGATCCATGCATGGAGGACAACAATGACAAGGCTCCTTGGAGCTATTCACCTCAAGATGGTGCCCCTGGGGACATTGCCTCCAAATTTATCTCCCAGCACTATACCAGTGCTTTGTGGAATGAGATTCAGGAGGAAAGTGAAGACAGTGGACTCCGACTACTGTAGGAGCGAACAACAAACAAACAACAACAACAACAACAATGTGCCACAATGTGCCACAATGTTCTAAGTACGAAAATCGAGTGCACAATCAATGATTCCAACACTGGCCCCCTCCTTTGTGAAGTTGAATGCACAATTTGCACACCTTCACAAGGTTGGGTACACCATCTCGACAAGGTCCAGAGCATGATTGCTCTGTCTAAGACCCTAAGGTATGCTGATGTCATGTCTCAGATTATGCATACATCCACCATTCTATCCATTCCTGCTGGTTCTGCTGCCAGGACTGCACCCATTTCCCAGGTCCCCACAGTCACCAGGATTGAGGAGCTTGTCACTGCTACTTGGCAGCAGCAGGTGACTCATCACAAGCCCACTGCACCACGGGCTAACAAGATTTCTGCCATCAAGCAGAAAGGGGGAGACCCCAATTTCCAACAGCAGCAGCAGGGCCTGGCAGGCTGGTTCATTCAAGAACAAATCAAAGGAGAAGAAGTGCCATTGTCAAGGATGAAATTCCAAGGCTGGTCAGGAGAAGCAGGATCAGTACAAACAAGCGCATCATGCAACTACCTCTGACACTGCCCCTGTCACATCTTTTGCCTTCGCTGCTCCTGTCTTGGCCCCCAGTGGGCCTTTTACTTTTACATCTTCTGTCCCCAATTCACAGCTTCGGCACATACACAGGGTTCCATCCACTATGGGGAGCCCACTTTCCCTCACACCAAGAATGCCATTTCTTTCGCACACCAATTGGGTGTCATGCCCACCTGCGAGACTTTTTGCACCCTCAACCCTGTGGCTAACCACCATATCGACTGGTCTGGAGCCATTCCCTCCAATTCCCACCCTTCTCAAGAGCAGCTCAAGGAAGTCTCCATTGATGTGCAAGATGTGCTCATGGAGATCAAGAAAGATATGGTGTTGCTAGGTGAGGATTACCAGGATGACTACCTGGATCAGTTTTTTGTGTTTGATGAGAATGTTGCTGAGGAGCCTCCTCTTTCTCCTCCTCAATCCTACCCTGTCTCTCCCATCATTGATGACACAGATGCCCATCCCACTCTC
>JBBPQV010000331.1:0-24480 GCA_038092675.1 Boletus rufocinnamomeus
CGTTTTTTTCTGGATAGGACTCGTGGAGGGTCCCCCGAATTGTACAATCGACTCCTAACAACGGAGAGTGGGTCATTCCCACTACAGCAACAACGAGTCCCCCGTTTGATGGCCTCTTGCGAAAACACTGCGGCACGCCAGCTCCCTCGATACGAGGTGTTTTTCGACACTCCGTGATTTGTGGTATTTTCTTCAGGATCCAATACAATGAATAGGATATCGATGTCACAACGGGGTAAACAGTGCGTCGATCGAGTTGGAGGTGTTTCACAACAGAACGTTCTGTCCGCGTTCTCACCCCGAATATGTATCGGTTCAAGGTTGCCGTTCAGTCGACACGCCAAATTGGAATATCACAAGGGTCGCGGGCGTCCATAAATTGACGAGAGGGCCTCAAAAGCGATACGCGATACTAGCTCAACAAGGGGGACCTGAGAGTCAATGCAACGTGGAAAGAGGGTGTTCCACCCCCAACTTCCAGTGTTAGTGTTCACATGAACACGAGCCCCCCTCGTTCTGGAGAGGCGCAGCGAATCATTGATCCCCTTTTTTGGGGAGGTCGCGCGAGTGCAACGTGACGAAAGAAGCAGCTTTAGATCAAGAGGGGAAGGAAGGGCGCCAAAAATGCAAAAGAAAACATGTCGTACAAATGGAAGCATGTCCCTCTCCCGGCGGTCCGCGGGGATCTGCCCCGAGCACCGAGGAGCCTCCAGAGTGTTCGCTCTTCGATGAAAAGACGCTAACGTGATGTGAGGAAGAATCCTTAAGCTGCGAGAACGTGGCAAGCGTGACAGATTAGGAACTTCACAGTTCTCCAAGATATCCCCTCCGTCGAAAGGATCGTATGGCATTGTGGAGGACAGAGTCTCCACCTTCAGTACGCACGAGGTCACTCACTCCATCATCGACCGGGAAACGAGTCATTGATAATGCCTCCAAGATGCTCCACGGGTTCGTCGTCGTGAGCGGTTTGGGAGAGAGGAAAGGGGGGCACCAGCGAAAGAAGGTATTGTGCCACGGAGATATGCCCTCGCCCTGCAGTGGTCTGAAGGGATGTTTCGCCGAGAGAATCGGGTTCAATCGATAGGATCACAGCCTTGAAGAAGTAGGATCTTTACGGCCTCCAAAAAATCCTGTTTGACCGATGATAGCAACACAATGCGGAGGACAGAGTCACCAAAGCGTCAGTATAGTTCTTTCTTCCCGAAGTGCCATAAGTTCGACACGATAAGGATTTCCGAGGGGTGCCGAGCGAAAGAAGATATCGTACACCAATGACATACCCGTGCTCAACGGAAATGTAGAGGGTTGATTGACACCAAGGATTAACTTCGAGAGGACCACAACCATTACTCACGGCATTGAAAGAGCTGGCTTCATTCAGGGAGCACAATACGAGGCGGAGGGGCAAGTCCCCGCCGCCGAAGCGCACAAGGATGCCCGCTGCATTCCCGACCAGGAAGTAGAACAACGGAGATATGTCCATATTTGACGGCGATATGGAGGGACGTTGCACTACGGGAATTGCAGGTAAGGGGACCATAGTCAACCCGGACGAGTCTCCGAATAATTTTTAGCATGCCTTGTTCGCGGATGCTCTGGTCGACCTGAAGAGGTTCAACGCGAATTGCGAGACCGGCTCGTACAGAAGTCCATTCGCAGCCCACAAATTCGTTAGTTTGCGACGAAATCCTCCAGTGGATGTTGGGACCGCGAGGGGATCATTGCGATCAGAGAGTAAGTGCGGGAATATATGTCGGGGTACAGTGCTCCCTTCCTCCACCAAGAGAACGACCATAGCATCGTGGCGATAGTCGAGGGCAACCCCCAGATGAAAAGCCTGGCGAAATATATAGTTAGCATCCATGCCAATATATGGGATTGTAACCTTGCATTCCGTCCGCTCTGCGACACAAGACAAGGCCAATTTTCGGCTCGAACTCTGTCCCGAGATCTCAGCCGTCAGTGAGCGTTGAAGCAATGCCGAACATCCTTGCGTTCATCAAGGACACCGGTTATAACCAATGGCCTTTACTCCAAATGCTTGCAGTGTCGGCTATGAATGTTGCCAGCTGCTTCGCGCTGTTGCGCGTAGCGCCACCTCTATCGTTTCGACTCGACCAGGTCCGCAAATAGGGTTCCAGGATCGACACCGCTACGAGAAGGACACTGCAACTAGGCAAGGATAGAGCGTAACACCTCGGCAGCGCCTGTAGAGGGCTCGTTTCGAAAATCGTAGTAAAAAAGGAGAGAATGGAAGGTCAAACCCGGTAGAGTGAACAACATGAGAACATAGCTCTCCGTCCGTGTCGATACATATTCCTGGAGTAGAAATCCTCCACATTTCCTCTTCCACCGCAATTGAGAACGTTAGGCGCCATATACGTCTTTGCGGTCGGCATGTTCATTGGCAGCAGTGATGACCCGATACAAAGCAATGCGATTGAGGAACTTTTTCGGAAAACACTCAGGGTGGATGGTAAGCGACGCAGAGGGGGGAGCGTTAACTTTTCCAGATATTATGTCGCCTTCGCGATCAACGAGCAGTATGCATGCTGTATGAATGTCGGAAATGGAGTCAATCCTACTCCTCACTCCATACATACGATACCTCAAGGTTTAATCTCAACACTAGATTCTGAAATCTGAAGAGTCGACCAGTGCCAGAACTGCTCGATCATTCAATCGCGACGTGACACGGTCACGGAATACCGATCTTACCAGAGAAAGAGATCATTTTTGAATACAATATTGATCATGGATATAAGTCAATGAAGGGTGGTAACGATAACTGACAAATGTCATTGTTAGATCCATACGGGTACAGCTAACGTTGACATCTATGTATATTGAGCAGCAGCTGCTTGGCACTGGATAGATTTGTCAGCACAAACGAAGCAAAGAGAGCAAAGACCGGTACGTACGGCTTTAAGCTGTTCAAGATAATACGAACAGCTCTGCAAGTCTGCCTTGTCCAAGCAACGTGTAAAGTCCTTCGCCTGAGCGTCACAAGCAGGAGCGGATTGGAAAGATTGTTGCTGAACCGGAGCTGCTGGCTCAGCAGTCGTTGCTGAACTGGATCCACCAAAGAGCATGTTGGAAATTCCGTGACCAACAACCGAGCCGACCGCAACGGAACCAGCTGTAGCAGCCATTTGCCCAAGCAAGCCAGGCTGACCGGACTGGGCAGCCGCTGCAGGCGGTGCAGGGGCATGAGCAGGGTTTGCGTGGGCCGCTTGTGGTGGCATAGTAGCAGTGTGAGCACCCCGGGATTGCTGCGCGGGAGCAGCAGCAGGCCTTGGTGCGGGACGGGAGGAACGCGAAGAACGCTAGAAAGAGCAGTGAATAAAATGCAAGGTATTCACAAAAGACCGAGATGGACTTACAGGCATGATAGATGGTGGTGGTAAGAAACAAACGTAGGTAGGCGTGAATGTGCTGGAATTTTTGAGCCAGTCGTTCCTTTTATATCCACTTGCCCGACAGAGCACGCGTCAGATGCTCGGCGAGGTCCGTGGGAATTATATGACAGGGTCCGGTGATTTTCTTCTTTTGGAAATGTCTCATTAGGAAATATCTCTCTGAACTTTGAAGTGAACCACCGACGGACTGGCATTGAATCAGGTCAGCTGCCCCGACGATGGCAGCAGTTGGGCTCAGAACGTGCAGACCATGGATACATCAGGCAAATGTCTTGCCCACTGTCAGTTCTCGCTCATACGCAGCGATGGCCATCAAGAGCAAGCAAAAACCATCCGGTTCCCAAACGACCCCGACACCCCGGAACACTTCGCCATCACCCAAGGCAGAACGACAACCGTCAGTTGAAAAGGAAAAGAAGCCCAAGTCTCGGCCTTCATCGCTCGAAAGTGCCGCGGAGCAGAATCTTCAAGCAATGGAGAGCATGAAGCGGTTTAGCAAAATGTACGCCACGGCCGACGTATGGGGGACAGAAATGACGAATTTGGGTATGACTGCTGTTCTGGATTCCGTGTTGCGACATGACTTATGAATTTATCAGATGCGGAGATACCATATGACCTGCGTCCGATGTTCCGCTCGCTCACTACAAAACCCATGTTTGCGCCAAGCAAATTCTCGTGTGTATCATGATTGTGTTCGTTGAGTGTGTGCCGACATCGGGGACTACGTGATACAGCGATCTCTGGTATGCGATCAAGCACAACACGAGCAACTGGATGAAGAACTCGTACAGGTGCGCTTCTGCCTGTCTGCGAAAATACAGTTCATGACACGCTGTTGCAATTTTCGTAGCATGTTCGTCATGGCAAAAGCGAACGCCTTTCCGGGGAAGAATTTACAACTGCGGGTCAAGACGTTGGGTCGTATACTGAACGTACGAAACAATTCTCCGGATGCGTTGTTGGCTCCGTTGCGCCAAATAGCTCTTGATACATATCGCAAAGTAAATACCTCTGTTGCAAGGTGCGCACCTGGTCGACGTTTGAATACTTGTGTCGGTCACGACGTCCAATCGTTCTAGGGGGCGCGAGGACACGGTGAAAGAGTTCACGTCGGGCCCATTCCAGGAAAAGACTATCAAGGGTATACGTCGGCGCGAAAAAGGTCAAACTTGGTCTTGGAGCATCACCAGTGACGTCTCGGACGCAGCTCTGTTCCCAAAGTCAAGGAGTAAGTCACCCCTTGCACTTCGGGAACCATTCTGACGTCCTGTAGAGCGGAGAGCGGGAGCACCCACACCCGTGGACATCGTTTCCATACGAGCGGGTGAGGTTTATACTGAAAGTGCAGAACCCGTCAATGGGCATCGTCTGCTCATCCAAGCTCTCATCAAGTTTGATAGTACACAGGTAAGCGGCTTTCGCCCAGTCTGTGACACATCAATGACTCGGCCTCTTACCACGCGACGCAGAACATTGAGATCATTGACAAGCGTGGGCAAGTCATGAATTCAGACCTCGCCGGCTCCCGTCAAGTCGTGCAATACCTCTTATTAGAAAAAGTTGGGTGGTATGACACACCTTGGAAGATCAAGGACCAATATTACAAGGCGTAGAGGCATGTGAACGGTCCCATATATCCCTTCCCTGTACCTGCTGTCATATATTTCACCAATTGGCTTTGGTATGGATACATAGTACCACTCCCAGCGTGGCGGGCGTCGGAACAATCCCGATTATATTTTCCATCCTTGGTGGTCATTTCATGCGACACGCGTAAGCAAACCTCAGTACAGAGAGCTTCGTTCTCACCTCGAGTGGTACAAAAAAGTACAGATTTACGGTGGTATACGCCACCTACATAACAGGATGTGTAGGTTTCACCCGCGGTGTGACGGAGACTCGGATGTATGGCAACGGTCGACTCTCCTAACTCATTCCAGGCATACCCTATACTCCTTAATACTCATAGATTTTCCGACAGTCTCCCCTCCGTTAGAGCGGCACCCCGCGACTCCCTCATAGAGTCCATACTCTCCAGTAACCAACAGCCCAAGAACACCACTGGGGGGCATACGATAGGACGGAGTCGACCATATACACCTCGCATGTAGATTACATCTGCCGAGTTTTAAACACCACGGACCTTGGAGATGAACCAGAACGAATGAAGAGATTTATTATAAGAGCGTCGAGAGGGAACGAGAATCGATCGTCACGGATGTTTCATCTGTCACAAATCATATTTCAAAGCTTCATACACCAACGTGGATAAAAGGAACCCAGGATAAGAACGATACGCCAGACTCGCGGAGACGCTTGACCGCGTGGTGCAATGCTTCTGCAGCCTCCCCACTGTCTGGAACCTTGCCATCCTGAAAGAGGCTTCTGTAAACGTCCTCTGTGACGCTTGGCGCATCGCTGTCCATGATCGACCACATCGTGGCGATGACGCCCCTGTACCCCGCAAGAAGCATTCCCGCCGCAATATGAATAGCTTCTCCCGAAAGTTGCTCGTCTCCCGCTGCAGTTTGGCATGCAGAGAGAAACGCGAGACCCCCATGAGGGCGTGACAATCGAACGATTTCGGAAAGCTTCAGCCGTCTGTGATAAGCGAGTTGGAGACCGCTGTCGAACGGATTCGTGTGATTTTGCATGCCGTGACATGCAAAATGGACCCAGTCCGTCTCTGTCATCTTCGCCAAGACATTCTCGACAGTCCCATCCGCCTCCTCGAAGCCAATGAATGGTGACGTAGACGTGAGCTTCCTGATGACCTCCATCTCCCTCGGCACGCCGATGAGGTGAACCTGGCCGTCCGTGCTTGGTTGACGGACAGCTAACAGGCGAATATTACGTGAGGTCACTTCCGTGTCTTCCCGGGATGGCAGCTTGAGTGCACTGATCGTAGGGATGTAGGACGAGATGACAAAGTCTGAAAGTTTGGGGCCCTGATTGGCTCTATCATAAATGCCTGCCGCATGGATGGGAAGAAATGTAAACGGCCCGGTCGGGCACCAGAAGATGCGAGGGAGTTTGGGGTCCGACGTCTGTGGTTATACATCAATCAACGTATAGGACTGACATTGACTTGGGGTTCACATACCGAGAAAGCGAGGACATCGAGAATTGGGCTCACAACATTCTTCCACAGGTATAGTAAAATAGTCCTGAACACCTCATCAGGACTCATACGGTGAAGTCTTGCGCCTCGTTCTGAGTCACCACGTAAGACGACGCGGCCGTTGAATCTCAGCAACTTTTTCAGCCGTAGCTGCATGCCTTGAAGTTCGTCGTAATTGGTGTTCGAAAGTGGGACATGGACGACATGTTCTGAGCCTGCAACGACGACCAACGCATCACATCTATGTTTGCTAGCATTGAGAAAAACGACAGGCCCCGAGTGCGCCAAAGGAGAAAGTTGATCGATCGTCTTCGGGAGTAGGAACCGCCCGAAGCCGGGTAGGGCGCGTATCTCTGCAAGAAGCCTCTCTCGCGAGAGAGCAAGTGTATGGTGTTGTCGCGCCTGCTTCTCCAACAATCCGCCCATCGTATCCGAGTGATTCGTGAACTCGTCAGCTGCAACTCTATCCTGAGCACTAGCGCGCTCAAGCTCATGCGATACACGCTCAAACTGGGCAGCGAGTTCCGGATATACAACACGGATATCGTCAACGGGAGTGCGAAGTTGCGAGTGCTGGCTCCACACGATGGAACGACCTTGCTCAAGCCACTCGACAGCAAGTTCAGGCCTATGGGCTTCGAGAGCAGTGGCAGCCGCGTCGCATACTTCATCTGCAGCATCGAGAAGTTGATGGTAACGATCGTGAAGAGACAGCCCTATCCTTGCCAATTGGGGAAGAAGGTCAATAGCAACCGTGTATGCATCCAGAAGAGACTGGGAGTCATGCTGTAGAAGACGAAGGCACTGTATCCAAATTTGGGATGCCCGAAAACGATCGGGAGATGGGCCTGTGTGGGAGCAAGCTGCGTCGGAGGAATGTAAGATGGCTCGGGAAATGTCAGAACTTGCAAAGTGGCCGAAGCGTCGGAAGCGTTCTAACAATGAATAAGAGAGGGAGTACTGCTGTGGAGGCTTGTGTGGATGGCCATCAGGTGTGAAGCGCACTGCGTCCTCGAACATTGAAATCGACTTCTCCAGATCCACAAGGTCCCCAAAGCGCATATAGCGCTGCGACAATGAGTGGGCGAGGTTGCGTAGCAGTGTAGGCTGGTCCAGACGACCATCAGGTGTGAGTTTCACCAAATCCTCGAACATCGAAATCGACTTCTCAAGATCTACGAGGTCCCTAAAGCGCGTATAGCGTTGAGACAATGAGTGTGCAAGGTTGTTCAGCCGTAAAGGCTTGTCTGGATGGCTATGAGGTGTAAGTTTGACCACATCCTTTGATATTAAAATCGATTTCTCCAGGTCGACGAGGTCCCCAAAGAGCATATAGCGGTGCGACAACGAGTGGGCGAGGTTGTTGAGCAATGAAGGCTTGTCTGGATGGCTATCAGGCGTAAATTGCACCGCATCTTCGAGGAGCGAAATTGACTTTTCCAGGTCGACGACGTCTCCGGATCGCTGATAGCGAATCGACAATGAGCCGCCGAGGTTGCCCAGCCCAGAATGCTTGTCTGGATGGCCATCAGGTGTGAATTTCACCACATTCTCTTGTATCGAAATCGACTTCTCCAAATCGACGAGGTCCCCAAAGCGCCTATAACGCTGCGACAATGAGTCGGCGAGGTTGTTGAGCCGTGAAGGCTTGTCTGGATGACCCTCAGGTGTGAAGCACACTGCACCCTCGAACATTGAAATTGACTTCTCCAGATCGACGGGGTCTCCAAAGCGCATATAGCGCTGCGACAACGAGTAGGCGAAGTTGCTTAGCTGTGAAGGCTTGTCTGGATGACTGTCAGGTGTGAAGCGCACTGCATATTCCAACATTGAAATTGATTTCCCCAAGTCCATGATGTCTCCAAAGCGCTGATAGCGAGTGGACAACGAGTTGCCGAAGTGGTAAAGCCGTAAAGGCTTGTCTGGGTGGTCATCTGGTGTCAATTTCACTGCACTCTCGAGCATCGAAATCGACTTTTGCAGGTCAACGACGCTTCCAAAGCACTGATAGCACTGCAACGATGAGATACCGAGCTTGCCCAGTCCAGAATGCTTGTCTGGATGGCCATCGGGTGTGATTTTCGTCACATCCTCTTCCATCAATATCGACTGCTCCAGATCGACGAGGTCCCCGGAGCGCCTATGAGGCTGCGACAATGAGTCGGCGAGGTTATTTAGCCGCGAAGGCCTTTCTGGATGGCAACCAGGTGTGAACCGCACCGCATCCTCGAACATCGAGGTCGATCTTTCCAGCTCAACGTCTCTGGAGCGCTCGTAGCGAGTCAACAACGAATAGCCGAGGTTGCCCAGCCATGAATGCTTCTCAGGGTGGCTGTCAGAGGCGGATTGTACTACAACCTCCATCATTGAAATTGCCTTGTCGCGATCGGCGAGGTTACCAAGCCGCTCGAACCGAATGCAAAACAAAATACCAAGATGGTCAAGCAAAGCAGGCCGTGAGGAGCCCGGATAGAATATCCATTGCAAGGCAGCGTCCAGCCTTTGATACTTTCCGTCGTCCTTCTTAAGGTCATCCCCGATGCATTGGGGATCCTCCGTGATCGGGATTAACTCGGGCTCCGCAGTGCTGCCGAGTGCGAGGACTGCTGCGTGGTATGCATAGCTATCCGCTGGGGCAACATCCATTACTTGGGAGAGGAGAGTTCTACCCTCTTCACCGTCCGCTTTGTTGTGTTGCCTCTGGAAGCGAGCTTCAAGAGCTATTCCGAGGCTGAGTAATGTCAATGAATGGTCCGGGTGACCACGAGGGCGGAGACCAAGCACAGCCCGATACAAATTGATTGGCATGTCAAGTTCGGGGGATACGTCGTTCACTCGGCCGTAGATCAATTTGGCGGTAGCGAGATTGAACAGGATAGTGCCGTGACTGGGGTGGTGCAGTGGACACAGGTCTCGAGCATGTTTGAAATGTCTAATAGATTCGTCAAGATCTTGTCGCCCCTCAAGTTCGCGATAACGACTGAGTGCACGATGTCCGCTTTCCGTCCACTCCTCTAGCCGGCGCATCTCTTCTGACTCCGGTGGCTAATGGCAAGATAAGCACATGTCCAACGATGAGCTAATGCAATCTACTCACATTTGAGGCAGCTGCGTATTCGTTGCGACCGCAAACTCGCCATTCGAACTTGATTTCAACAGAAGAGGGTGAGGAGATAACCTGTCCATCGCTCGGTTCCAAACATTTCATAGCTGTGCAATGGTAGTTAGGTGCCCGGAGGAAATGGGAGTGGTGCTACTCACGATCAAGCTGGCCGTTACGGTCAAGCAACTCGCCAACAGTGGTTTCGAACGCGCGCAGAAGCTCTCCGTTACCCAGTGTCGGTCCCAACTCGAACGATGCAAATACTGTGAGAGATATCCTCGATGACCGATCCGCGGGGCTTAAATCTCATCGGCCAAACGACAAGTGACATGAACAGGGCGGCGACTCACAACACAATCTCCTCGTCCCATTCGACTACATCCTTGCCTACTGACACGGGCTTGTTCGAAGTCCGCTTCGTCACGTCTTCGTGTTCGCTCTTTACCGCAATGTAGAACCCAACAGGAATCCACCTCAGCCTGATGGTAACATTTGTTGCACGAATGTCTGCCCCGGACATCAGCGATCGCTCAAGTTCATGGTCAGGAACTTACGAGTAATTACGATACATTCCATTTTGTTATCAGCCGTCGACTCGGAGGAGTCCTTTCCTGGATCCAACTCTTCCGATCTCTCTGCCTCACGAGTACCATGCAGTAGTTGCGTCTGGATGCTAAGCTGTTGGGTAGAGCCACCTGAATTGCCTTCATCCACGGACCCAGCTAGGCATGGGAGGCAAAGCACACGGGAAAGAAATCTACTGAGATTCATCAACACAGAAATGACAAGTTATGAGAGAGTGTTGACATGCTTGAGTCGCATCGGCGACGTTTTTTAAACATTGCGTGGCTGTAGCTAGATACACAGCCCACACAGCAGCCATTCGTGAGGTAGAAGCGTGAAAACTTGGACCTTCTGGCGTACAGCAAGTGACAGCATTGCCTCTGCTTCGCAAAACTTTCATTGAAGAGTGCTTGTATGCGGAACGTGGACGCAGCATGGGTGAAGGTCTTGTAGTCCGGCGCCGAGAGACACGAAGGGTAGGTGACTGGCTTCGGCACCACAGACAGAAAGCCTGCAGCAGGCCCAAACGAGCGAGCTCCTGAGCATGCAGTCGAAAATGGCTCGCACCACACCATGCCACCTGAAGCCGACCATCATGGGAAACCAACTCGCCAACCCTGGTTTCGGATGCGCAGAGAACCTCTCCGTCACCGTGTTGATCCCAACTCAAACAATGCAAATACTGTGAGAGAGATGCTCGACGACCGATCCGCGGGGCCTAAACATTATTGGCCAAACGACAAGTGACACGACCAGGGTGATGACTCACAACACCATCTCGTCGTCCCATTCGACCACATCTTTGCCGACACGGGCCTGTTCGAAGTTCGCCTGGTCATGTTTTCGTTCTTTACCCTGACGTAGAATCCGACAGGGATCCGCCTCAGTTTGATGATAACATCTGTTGTGCGAATGCCTGTCCCAGATATCACCGATCGCTCATGTTCGTGGTACGAAACTTGCGAGTAATTAGGATACATTCCTTTTTGTTATCAACAGTTGCCTTGGAGGTGTACTTTTCCAAATCCAACTCATCCAATCTCTCGTGCTCCAGAGTGCGATGCGGTAGTTGTGCCTGGGCACTAAACTGTGGGGTACAACCACCTAAATTGACATTACCCATGAATCCAACTAGGAAGCTGGGGAAGAAGAGAGCACGAGAAAGATATCTAGTGGGATTCATCGACACGGAGAGGACGAGATATAAAAGACCTACATGTTCACCTCATGTCTTTAATCTCCGTCTTTCTAGAATGAGCTACAATCTCGAACCGCATCGGCTTAGTCTTTTAAACATTTCCTGTCAGTGGCTGTAGCTACATACATAGAGTCAGCCCAAAGCAAATCGTGAGATAGAACCATAGAGGATTCGGACCTTCTGGGGTACAGCAAGTGGCAGGCCACAGCATTGCATCTGCTTCGCCGCAACAAACCGTAGAAAAATCCTTATATGCGGCACGTGGACACCGCATGGATAATATCTTTGCAACATGTATTCCGGCGCCGAGCGACTCCACGAAGGATAGATGATGGGCTTCAGTACCGCAAACAGAAAAGCCTGGAGCAAGTCCGAACGAATTTAGTCTCCCAAACCGGAGTCGGGACGGTCCGGACCTAAAACTTTGAGATCAAAAGACAGTCGTTCTGATCATACGGAACGAGTGAGCACTTGCAGCACGTAGTCCAGAATGACTCGGGCTGCATCATGCCTCCTGGCATTGTGAATGGAGAAAAGTCGTATCAAGGGAGCCGGACCAACATCATGTTCATTCCCGATCGAAGCGTGGGAAGACAGTCTCCCCAAACCAGACCTAAATTAATCATGGTTAGATATACGAGGCAGAGATCCGACACGTCTTCTGCGGTCATAATCAAGGTAATCTACATCCCCGAGGTATGTGTCAACTGCTGCCCATGACGACAACTACCAACCCTCGTCTCCACGGCAAAGCAAACGAAGAACCACCCCTATCGCAGACGGGAAACGTCGAGTTTGGATTTCTTCCAGCGAACGAGGATCACGCTCAGAGTATCGGGGGAGTGGATATATGTAAGAGCGGTATTTCCAATCGTCTTGCCTAGGTTGGCCAGAACCTCCCTCGCATCCAGAGGGAAACAAAAATCACGGAGGTCCGGGCAACATTCGAGAAGGGACGAGAGCCCTTTGAAGGTGACATGCTTCATCAATCGCGAATGATGTCCTTGGTGTTGTCTACGGTTGAAATGCAGGACCTGGAGCAAGGGCCAGTTGCGAGTCAAGGATATCAAACCGTCATCGTCGATAGAAAACCAGCGGCCGAGATCGATAACTAGTTCACGAAGGTGGTGTAGGGAAGTGAGGGGACGAAGGGTGTCATACGTGAGATGGGAGCACATGGCTAACTCGTCGGATTCCCCAGGAGCTAAATGGAGCCTCTCGGCGTCAACGCGATCGGGCATAACGGGCGTGAGACTAATCGATCGGAGGGAATGTATACGCCGGTCAGACGCCAGTGCAGTGAAGAAGGCGAGCACTGCATCAGTGGTAGGTGGGGAGCGGTGGCGGAGCGCAAAGGAGCGGAACATCTGATCCTGGGTTCGTAGTAAGGTCGTGACGAAATACAGATCCCATACTTCCAACGACAACTCCTCGACATTGCGAAATGGAGTGACGTCGGATGGAATGCAAATTTGGCGTAAATTGGAATTGTCAGGATGGAGTACTAGTGTTAATGTTTTGAATTTCGGGGACGTGGCGATGTGCGTTAGGGCAACGCCATCGATGGGAACGGAGACGTCGAAACATTGAAGATGCTCGTGGTGAGGGATGGCCCGAGAGAGAGTTCCGATGGTCGTACTAGACACTTGCTCGCGTCCAGCAAGGTTGATGACGATGGACTTCAAATTCGGACAAAGGAAAGGGCATTCGGCAAGAAATGGTTGCAACAACGCGTCATCCACATCGCTCAGGGTGACGTTCAGGGAAACGAGTGAAGGGCTTAGCAATCGTTGGATGAATTTGATGGAAAGAAATGGCCGAGTCCTGGTCGAGTTGCTTGAGCGCCACTTGAGTACCCTCAAGTTTGGCACGAGCGGAGAAGGGTGTGAGTTAATAGATTGCAAAAACAACATGGAAGACCAGCCGAGTGGGCTAACGCTGAGCTCCCTGATGCGATGCGAGTATCGATGGAGGTTCACCCATGGAGTCGGGGATGATGGCGTCTGTCAAACGGCAGTGAGCGAAGATACCAAACTTGGAGATCAAACAATAGGTGCCTTTGTTAATTCTTCAGTCAACACCTGAATGAGAGGTTCGAGTGAGTCCAACTTGCTCCAAAGACGGTCCAGGGAGGGTTCTAAGAATGCACGACATGTCTGAGCGAGGGAGACGAGTACCCGGCGTGACTGTCTGAATTGTTTAGGACTCGCTTCTGGTGCAGCGAGACAGTCCAATATGCAGTGAAACACGTCTTTCTGAAACAAAGCACTCCGTGTTATGGCCCGTACGGAGTCGACGGTGGTTTGGTCGGAAAGAGTCATGTTGGAGGTCCGAGTCGGTACTCGAGTTTTGTCCGTCATCCGACGCTTGTCATGTCACGCAAACCAACTAATAAGTCTGCACATCCGACATCTGATAAGAACCCCAGGAAAATCCTCAGAACCCTCAAGCTCACGCCTCGCGACAGCAGCGATGACATAGAACCCCCGTCGAAAAAGCGCCGTGCCGGTTTCACAGTACGTCCTCGAAAGGACTCGGTTTGTCCGTCCAGCGCACTCATCGTCCTTGTTCATCCACAGCTTTCCAACCCTCCTGTATTCGATTTAACCCAGGATGCTACCATCATGCCGTCGAGTTCCCAAGGTTCGGTTAGTTCGCGAATGACAAAGCCTGTCCATCAAAGTCAACGCCCCCTGGTTGACGTCAAAGGAAAGGGCAAAGAGACGAGGACGATGGTGGATCATGAGGACGATATTTTATGGGTGGACAAGTACGAGCCTACGTCCGAGGTAAGACGCGTTTTGTCTTTCCGCCACCCCTGATAGAGCGTCAACGTTTGCGTGGTTCTTTCCGTGGGTCATGCTGAACTCAAACAATCAAAGGCAGAACTGGCGGTTCACAAACGGAAAGTAGAGGATGTGCGCCGTTGGCTCATCGAAGCATTTGAGGGCGGTCCGTCAGCGAAGCTGCGAAAGTACCGTGTACGTGTCTGTCATTCTGAGCCACTGAAACTGATTGTATCTGCGGTCGCCTCGTGTTCATAATACTTTATAGCGCATCCTCGCCCTTACTGGTCCATCCGGGACCGCGAAAACGTCTACGTTGCGCGTCTTATCTAAGGAGCTCGCCTTCGAGATTCTCGAGTGGCGGAATAGCATGAGTGAACGCAGACCGTCTGCCGTCACAAACGGAGAACCTCCTTCGGACGGTAAGTGCGACTTTTGTAGAGTTTTTTGGAACTGTACCACTGAGATCGTCAACTGATTCACACTTCTTGCAGAGGAATTGAATCTTGACACGGAAACATTGTTTGACAAATTCCAGGCTTTTCTGACACGTGCGACGACTTGTAATAGTATATTCGGGCACGGTAACATTACTCAAAGACCTCGCTCCGGGTCGCTTGTGCCGCCACACTCACAGACCCAATCATCCACTCAACGTCCCGGCAAACGCCAGCTCATTCTTTTGGAAGACCTCCCTAACCTTCTTCACCAACCTACTCAAGCGCGGTTCCAAGCCGCCATACGATCCCTATGCATTCCCACCTCTAATCTTTCCGAACCTCCGGGACCACCGATCGTCATCATATTGTCGGACTCGGGTCTTCGTGCTGAACAGCCCAATGATGACACATGGGATGGTGGTAGCAACGTGAGGAGGTGGGATAGAAAGGAAGTTTTGGATATCCGCAACGTTCTAGGACCTGAGTTACTGACGAGTCCCTATGTGACGTGCGTAGGGTATGTGCATCCCCACTGCGACTTGCATTCCACTGAGCAGCTTTGACTGGATATCGTTGTCCAGGTTTAATCCAATAGCCCCCACATTGATGACGAAGGCACTTCAGGCCCTCCTGGCTTTGCATTTCGGATCTTCGGAGGCACACGAGGAAGTCGGTAAACAGCCTGCTCGTGAAGTCATTGATATCATTGTAGAGTCTTCCAACGGCGATATCCGGAGTGCGATCATGGCCCTTCAATTTGCATGTGTAATAGACCTCCCAGCCTCATCGATGAAGTCGAAGGGGAAAGTGGCTCGCAAGAACGTCGGCGGAACGAAGAGCACAACAAAAGCCCGTGCGGTTTTGGAAGCTGTCACCAGACGCGAGCAAAGTCTAGTGTTGTTTCATTTGATGGGCAAGATCTTATACAACAAACGTCAGAGTGGCGTTTTGGGCTCATGCGGCCGTCGCTGATAGCATACCTCTTATCCAGGCAAATTTGACCCTCCCGCATCACACCTATCAGCCAAGGCTGCTGCGAAAGAGCGTGAATTGGATATGCAACTAATCGATCCGCCGCCTCTGCCGGCGTGGCTTTCGTATCACAACCGGAAAGCGAGTCGAGTGTGCATGGAGGTAAGCTTTTCCGAGAACATTCGGTTCACTCGCGATTCATGACTTTTCCTTCACCGCTAGACGCTAGCAGCGGAATCGCCCATCGACTCATCTCTGCTTGCAATGTATACTCATCAAAACTATACGCTGTTTTGCACGGACGTTGACCAGTGCGATGGAGTTTGTGAAGGGCTGAGTTGGGTTGACTGTATGAGCGGGGTGAGCCCTCCCCTTTTCGTTTCGTTTTCGTTTCGTCAGCGTTTGTGCATTGCACATGCTGACAAGTGTTCGCCTTTTCATGCTCAGTCCGCAAATTCTCCATATGCATTCACTGCCCTGACGCTTTCTACACTTCACTCGCTCCCAACGCCCGTACCGCGAAATGGACAAAAAGTATGCAAGCCCGCCTGGTTCGATGTTCGTACCAGGGAGCTGGAAGCGTCGGACGCGGTCGGGGATGTCCTTGGGTGGCTCGGGAAAGACGTGGCCGTCGGTGACGATGCGGACGAAGGAGCGTCGTCGATCTCGGTAGGCAAGTGGACCCACACCAATGTTGCGACGGAGCTTGGTGGGTGGCTGCGTGCTCTCGATCGATGTAGCGGTGGTGTTGGACCGATGGGAAGCAAGCGACAGGGAGGGACTCACCCACAGCCACCGCGGACACATGGCCTTTTCTCGCACTTGCCGTGGAGTCTCGAGGTTGCTGGGAGTGATACGCTGGGAGAGAACGAGGAGGGGGAGGTCGAGGGAGATGGAGATGGAGACGAGGATGTGAGGGTGCCCGGTGGGATGCGGGGTGGAGAAGAGGGGAAGGGGTGGTTGGAGGACGATGATATCGAAAATGTGGATTGAAGGAGATGAAGGGTATTGTGGGGTTGTTGGCACTTGCTGTGTTCTAGCGGATCGTTGGCGAAATCAATAGCTCATGTTCAGGGCGCACATGTTACTTTTGAAGGATGCGGCGAACGCGGCTTAGTATCCTCATCTGACGTTTCGGGGAAACCTCCATGTCATCTCATGCTAGCCATCCCGTACCTCGACATCGTTCCCAAAACTCAGTCTACTTTGCATGTCCCAACCAAAACGCATCTGCCAAATTGTCAAGGTAAATCCATTGATTCAGCCATTTCCCCTCTCCATGACCTGCCTGATAAATAACCATCTGCCAATCTTTTCCCCCGTCCCTCCGTTCCAATCATACCGTACAACGAACGAGCTCAAACCCGAGCGCGCAGAGGAATTCAAAGCCGGCCACATAGCCGTCTGGCTCACTGTCCTCGCCACCCTTGCCCGTCACCACAGCACCGTCGACCGACTACTCCATCCACTACTACCCCCCTCTCCATCTCCTCGTTGCCACGTTCAAGTGCACTGGTGAGGACTACGACGAGGACTTGGCGGCCCATCGCGGCAGACGATGAGACGCGACGCTGGTGGAAACTGACGGATGGGATGCAGAAGAGTTTTAATGAGAGCGCAATGGGGAGCGGGGGACGTGCCATGGTGGTGAGTGTGCAAGGCGGGGGTTGGCGGAGTATCGCCAAGATTTGGAGGAAGTGTTCCGCTTCGAAGGTGGCTCATCAGTTTGACGAACCCGAGGGGATGGTCATCCGGTCAGCTGTGAACCCGCGCGATGAGCTACACTCGGACCACTTAGGGTTCAACATCCACCCCATCCACAGCCCGCACATAGTCCGCCTCCAAGATCGTATCAAATCCCGTCTCCTCGTCCACCCTCTCCGGAATACTCTTAGGGTTGATTTCCACACTGAGAAGCCCGCGTAGGACGAGCGATGCTCCAAACTTGGACACCACCATTTTGCCCTCTGCACATATGTTGTGGATGCCTAGGGAGAGTCAATGTCGTGTTTGGGGTCGGGATGTGTATCAAGGCAAGGAAAAGACGAGGACTTACAATACACGTGGCCTTCCGCGCATAGACAGCACTCCACGACATGGTGTGCTTTGCGCAGAATCTCAGACGCTATCACGCGTGACGTTCGAGGCCAGCTTCACACAAATGAACAATTGAACCTACCATGATCGGAACCTTGCGCCGATGCAACGTTCTTGCCCGATGCGTCGTAAAATATGAGCCTACATCGAGTGGCTCAGCGAGATCAACACCACGCGCTCAATGCCACCTTACCTCGCCGGCCGCTTCCACCTCGAAGCGACGACCTTGTACTCCTTCGCAGCATTGCACTCCGTCCTCAACTCCGCCGCCGCCACATGTGACACAAAGAGTGGATCGCTTCGGGGGTGGAGCCAGCCTTTGGACCGCATGCGCACTAATATCGGTTCTGGGATGTCGAGCCAGAATCCGGTGCCTTGGCATTCCCAGGGAGTGATGTCAACGACGTCCAAGACATACTTGTCCCTACATCAATATCAGTGGGTGTTGTACGTGTGTAGTGCAGTTCATACCTGATCCTGATGGATCGTGGTTGTGAGCCAGGAATGTGTCTACAGTGCCAATCGACTTACCATACACGACTATGACGAAGTCCACTGTGGATGGTCCCCACACGGAAGTAAGCTCGATCATGAACATGCGGCATTATCCTCCATATATTTACGTCCGAAATATGCGAGGTCCGGGATCACCTTGGTACGCCACGTTTGCTTCGCTTCCACATCGCAGAAGCGCTGTCGTCAATAGGCTTCCTTAGACGCTTGCAGCGAATGTCACAGGTAACGTCCCTACAGGCTGTACCAAGCTTTAACAATAACATGGCGCTTTTTTGCCATTGTATTGATAGCAGCCGCCTGGTGCAAATATAATGAATTGATTTTCCTCGCATTACGCAGCGCGTGTTGGATCGTCTCAGACAGTGGCTCGTCAAGGTTCCCTGAGAAAACCTTCCGTTTGGGAACTCAAAGCCCGTGAAACAACGTGTGACCTACCTTGACTCGCTTCTCTCGAGTCGAAAGTACGGCGCTTGAAAATTTGGTTCCTGTACCATTACTGATCTCGAATTTCTTGGATAAGCTCGACGATGGAAGGTCGCTCTGGACCTGGGATTGTCAACTTGTCATCGGGCCGCGCAGCTCTGGTGCGGCCTTTGGACCTCGGGTTGACTGGGAAGTGGTCTCTGGCAGCAGCTTGGAGAACGGCAACCGGATCTTTGCCTGCAGGTGTTGCGACAAGCTTGTGGAAACATTCCGAAAAAAGCGCAGGTTGCCAAATAATTGACCTACCCGTTGACAGAACGCGTGAATTGCTCATCACGGTGTTCGATTGGTTTCTTCGTCTGAGCGGTGGCATCAGAGGCGGAAGTGAAAACCTGGTGCTGGAGAATGGCGTCGTCGTCATCATACACACACCCACAAGCATAAATGTCAAATCCACCTAGATCGCTCCTTCTGTCCCATTGAATTCTCCGCAAACTCCAGTATCAGAACGTGTTGCTCTTCTTCCAACCAGGAAGCTGGGACGAAGGTGTGGGAAAGTCGGGGCTCCACCGTCCGCCGCGTTGCCGTTGAGAGAGCGTCTCGGCATGCATGTGCAGCTCATTGCATGGTATGTACGCAAATTTGATGAGACTGGAGAGGAGCACTCTGAGTGCGTGTCAGTGGGCATGGACATGAAATTTTGCGTCACGCACTTGAGTTCGGCGACTGTAGCGAAGTCGAGATGTCTGTTGGAGTCGGGTATGTCAGTCGAATGTCGGTAAGCAGCCGCTGGAAAGGTGGTCGCCAGGTGAGGAGGGCACAAGGAAAAGTGCTGGGCGGCTATATCCGGCCCGGATGTCAGCGCAATCCTATGCCATCGTTGTTGGTACTTTAAATTACCTTCAAGAATGTCCGTTACGATACGCAGAGGACTCACACAACAAGTTCATCTCCTCGATGTTACTCGGGGATCACCAAATTATGTTCGAGAGGCTTTCGCCAGCCTTCGAAGTCGTGACAAGAAGAGCTTTGTCCAAGCAAGATCTCGGTCGACCACCTCGGCCTCACACGATGACCCACATGCCGCCCGATCCTGGTTACTTCGTGGAAGCAGCATCCGCGTATCGACGCTTTTCACCGCGTTGCTCGCATTGGGCGCAGGTGCCACGGCACTCGGTCTGTGCGTGGCCTATCACACGTGAACATTGTCCCCGCACTAATTTTTTTCAACTCGAAACTCGACGACATCCCTGCTCGCCCCCCCGCGCGCCAATTGGCATGTTCGTGAACACAGCTACGAGATTTACACCTCGTTCACGCTCTGGCCGGTGGAGGTCCGTAAAGACTTGCGCGCTGGGATAAGAGCCAAAAACCAGGGTGACCATGCTCTGAGCGAGCGATTCCTTGCTCGGTGCGTGTTGGTTTCCCGTCCTCGTTTTCATTCATTTCATCTGAACTCGTGTCTTTGGTTCTTATCCGTGCAATCGCATACAGTGCATTCCAGACTGCCATGGCACTCTCGTTGTCGGTGCTCGGCTCCGACCCGTACCTCAAGCTGTCAGGGATCGCCGCTGTCTTGGCAGAAGTTTCCCCCGAACGACGGGCAAAAGAAGTGCTCCGAAGCGTGTGGGACAAAGGTGACGTCTCCAGCCCCGCGTCGTCTGGTTCCCCGAGAGATGGCAGCGGGAGCGACGACTGGGCGGCGTACACGCTCACGAATGAGGAGCGCCTCCGCAGAGTTGCCGTTGCGTGCAAGCTTGCGGAACTGTGTACGAACGAGGATGGAGAGGAAGAGGAGAAGTGGCTCGTGTGGGCTGTCGAGGAGGTTCTTCTGCTAGCGGGTGTCCAGTCGAAAAACGGGGACTCTGTGGGCGGTACAACCCGCTCTGACGGCACTTCGACATCTGTTGTGCTCGCGGAGCTTGAGCTGCCATCTTGGATACGCAGAGTCGATCTAGGCGCACCACTCGCCGCGCTCGGGTCGGTGTACGCACGGAAGGGAAACGTCGAGTGAGTGCTTCGCACGCTTACCCAGCACCATGAATACCAGGCATACAAACTCATTGAAAAAGGTATGCCATGCCACTTTACTTACAGGCCATATCGCTACTTCTCCCACCGAACATGGAGAACGTGAACATTGAAGATCGTTGTGAGGGTACGTCTGCAAAATTGGCCTCATACTTCCCATCCTGACCTGACGTCTGCCCGTAGCTGCACAACTTATGAACAACCTCTCGGAACTGATCATGCGACGGCCACCTTCACCCGAAATTAGACACCAGGCAGAAGCGTGGGCACGTCAGGCTTATGGATTGATTGAACGCGTGCAGCAGACACCCCTGCCTCGAAGAGGGTGGTTTAGTTCCAGCAATGAACAGAGCAGAGAGGTCTGCGATCAGGTATTGGGCGTAGTCTTATATAATCTTGGCATGTTGCGGGAGGTGAGGGTTTTTGCTCGCTTTCTGAACAAAGGCCTGAGTCTAACACCTCCGGCCATGGTAGATGGACGAAGATCAGGCTACCGCGCGTTCCTTGTACGAGCAGAGTCTCAAGCAGTGTAAAAAGGTCGAGATGAAGGAAGGGGTCATGCAAACCAAGCAAGCCTTAAGAAGAATCGGCCGTGCCAGCGGGAACTCTGTGTAGTCTTTCCGTGCGACTCCTCGCAAGCCGAGTGTATGCCCCTTGTGTTTTATTCCATCTTTAAATTATCTCAAGCCGATGCGGTTGCACACAGAGTAGACATTCAAAAGTGTCTGGGATTCATGTTTGATGCATCCGATGTGGAAGGTACACACGTCATAGATTCTTTTTTAGCTTCACCTCGAGCGAGGTGCATTACGCCATGCCCCACAGTTGGGAGGCGAGGACGGATGTTTGTTCACCTAGTTAGCATGTTGCAGAGGGTACATCCTTCCTGGACATCGTGTCGCATGGTTCAGTGCATGCTCGCGTTCGAATCCTACCAGTCGTCCCAAAATGATGTGTTGTCTGCAATTACGTACCGAATCGATGTTCAGCGCGCCAACAGGATGGGTCCGAGATAGGTGGGTCCTACAGATGGGGTGGTTTCCCTCCTACTTGGTGAACCCGATATCCCGGCTCGTACCCCAAGATCACAGATGTGGACCGATACTCGTAAAATGTTTCCAATAATGTTGGCAACCGCTTCTTGGGCACAGACACAACCTAAGTACTTGCATTCAAAGCACTAGAAGGGATCATCGTACAAACATTTTCGCAAAAGGGCAATCATAGGAGAAATCAACTCGGAGCGATCATACAAACTTTTCAACAAAACGAGTTACATACACAGCAAATCAGCACGACGTTATCGTACAGAACCCGTCGGAAGGGGAGATCATCACTGGCAGCTTGACCAAGACCTGTATCGTCCAATGAACAATCGTCTTTCAGACAACTGACCGAACATATCACGAAGCAAGCTTACTAATAAGCCCAGTTTAACGTCAGACTCCGCGGACCTGCGCGATGGCCGAGTTGACCCAGCGGTGCTGGCCAGGTCTAATGGGGGTATTGTAGAAGTCTTGGAAGATGAGCTTGTACCCATCCTTCGGCTTCACAATCAGCGTGTGCGAAGATCCACCAAAGTGGAACATTCCGAGTTGCTCTCCGACATTGAGTGCTGTTCTGTTACGTAGTAAGGCACGAGCGTAGACACAGAACTTTGTCTTCGGCCGAGCGTAGGAAAGTGGCGCATCCCTTCTTTTCTCCGCGCCACTTCCTCCTCTCGTGGCCTGCTTCCCTCAGAGCTGAGCTCTGCGCCGGTTTTTCGCCCCCCCACCACACCCAGTTGCTCAACAGCAGGCTAGCCGTCTCGCCCACCTCGCATTCACCTGGGTTCCGGAGAATCCTAGGTCGCCTGTGATCGACCTGCAAGGCGGTTTTTCCCACCCGCCCCAGCAGCTCACCACAGCCCTAGATCGCTTCGGAGCCGGACAGCGCTCCGCGCTGCCACCCACTCTCTCGTCTCGTGTCCCACCGCTCTCTCGTCCATACCGCGTCATATGATTTGCCTGTACATACTCTACACAAATCTATCGCCTCTACTTTTCCTGGTCACTGACTTCCGAGCAATAGCCAAAGATGGGAGTGCCGTTTGCAACGGTAGGATCGCAAGTGGACACCTCTGCCATTCCGATCGCGATGAAGGCAACTAGTTCGATGGGTGAATCACGGTCGGTTGGTTCTATAATGAACACTGTGCGGGCGGTGGCGACGCTGAGCCAGGGTTGAGAACGAATCAGGGTACCGTGGGGGTCACCCGGCTCGAGGTCAGGGTCGTAGGCGGGGGCGCCATCATCGGGCAGCACGGCATAGTAAGTGCCGGGAAATACGTGCCTCTTCAAGACCGTGCCTTTGACAGGACTGTGCCAGCGATGATAGTCCTGGGGACTAAGGAACGCCTGGTAAACCGACCCGCCCACGAGTCGTCCAGCAAACTCGGGGGCTAAACTGTCGGGATCGTCACCACCGAGAGCGTCATAGAGGGAATAATTCTGGCTCTTGAGCCAGAATGTATCGTGAAGTTGCACGTTTGAATCGGTACGCAAGACGGTGCATTCGCAGGCGTTGTAGATGAAGAAACGGTTGGGATCTGTCACGATGGGGCGCACCCCATCCTTGAGCTGTCTGGTGAAGAAGGAGTCCCACAATCTGTAGCGTGCGGGTGCCGGGAGCTCGGTGATGTAAGTTTGATCAAAGGTGAGATTTCCGAGGCCCGACTGCAACACGGCCATGCCTTCGGGACTGAACCAGTTTGGAAGTGTACTGTTGGACGCCGCGGTTGTAAGGTATTCTCCCCAACTGTCCAACAATTCCTTGAGTGCCTTGTTGAAGCTCTCCTGAGTGAACAAGGTGTAGGCAGCAGAGGTGTTGCTTAACAAATCAAGGAGGAGGTATAGCGGCACCCCGATCGGCTCGCCGATGGTCTCGCCCCCAATATTGGCCTTGTAAAAGTGGGGCGACGATTCAACGATACCGTCTAGGAGGTACAAAAAGTCGCCGAAGTCTGTAATAACGGAATCAGGGTCCGCCCACTACCCAAAGAAGGTCAGTCCGCAATTTTGTCACGACGTCGATTCAGCCATACATTACTGTAATATTGTTGAACTTGGCGGAGAGCATGATCGAAAAGCTTGCGCTGGTCCGTGGTGATTTGGTTAGCAAAGGCTTGGACGGCCGGCTTATGCAGTGATTTGGATGCTTTGCGCTTGAGAGCATAGCCGATGAGCTCCTTAACCCAGGCATCATGGGTCACGTTGGTCTGAGGGACCCAAGAGTGGTAGGTGGAACGCCTCGTAAGATTGAACGGTTGAGACATTGTGGTGGAATGAAGGTATGAGTGTGAATGCGGGTCGAGTTCTGAGGGCTAGTACCGTTGGATGGTGCAACCGTGTAGCAATGGTTTGCTGTTATACCTAAAAACTGTTTGGACATGATGGCTGGACTCGAATGAATGTAGTTATCCGTAATGTAAACAAATAATTTACCCACCTGACACCAGATTCCTATCCATGCAGGTGGAGAGGCACCCACGGTTTACGGAACCAGGAATTTCACTAGATCTCGGATGTCGATGAGTGACGATGGAGGAAATGTCGGCACATTACTGCGGGCTCAAACACACCTGACGTGAAGCAATTACTTGTCGAGGGAATTGGGTTTCCGTCCAAGCTCGATCATCGCTGGGTGGCCTCCGCCCATGTTCTCTGCCTAGCCATATTTGGGCAATTGGTTATGGGTTGAAGCTGCTTCTGCCCATGTGTCTTATTCAAAGTCGCTTGAGACGAGCCAGGTGGAACTACACTCTCA